>APFE031152472.1:226643-254527 GCA_000404065.3 Pinus taeda
TATCTGAAAAAAAAATACTGGTCTGGGGAAAAAAGGCAGTATATTTGTAAAAGACAAGAGAATCTCTTACACCTCTCTAAGGTAGCTCTTAGGAAATTCTGGAGGCAGATTCTAACTAAGAAATCTAAACACAATAATAAAATTGCTTTACACGACTGGAATTTCTATCTTAAAAAGCTTTATGAATCTCCAAATGTCATGGATAACTTTGAAACCCTGCTCACAATGAAAAAAGTTTTCTCATTAGAAGATATTGATTTTGGGGTTAATCACTTTCCTAATGGGAAAGATAAGGACATTGAAGGTTACCAGGCAAAAATCTTAAAAATTGGAGGTCTTGTCCTCATCCCCCACATTCACAAGCTTTTCAATCAAGCAATCAAGCAAGGGTTCCCTAAACCATGGACTCAAAGCCTCATTATCCCTATTTTTAAAAGTGGGGATACAAATAACCCCTCTAATTATCAGACAATTGTGATCAACACTCTCCTAGCCAGGTTATAATGTATTATTTTGGAAAGGAAGTTGAGCATATGGCTCGAAAGTGAAGGTAAGCGGGCTAAAGGCCAAGCGGGTTTTAGAAAGCAACACTCAACAATAGACCACCTCGTTATGCTTAGGATCATTGTGGAGGAATGTCGCAATGATAAATCCAATCCCTTTTCTTGCTTTGTGGACTTTAGAAAGGCTTTCGATACGATTCCTAAAAACAACCTTTTGAACATATTAGAATAGCTAAAGGTTCCTTTTGAGTTGAGAGCTACTGCTATAAGGTTATACGAGAATGTAATTGTCAAGTTAAAGAGCAATGAGGGGTGTTCAAAAGATATTAAGTGTAATATCAAAGTTAAACAAGGTTGCCCCCTCTCCCCTACCCTATTTGGCATTTACATAAACAAGCTAGAAGGTTGTTTAGAGGAAGTAGGATGTGCTGGCATGATCTTCGCTAGGATAGTCATCATCCTTCTTCTCTACACTGACGATATTGTTCTTCTCGCAAGGTTCCCATCTAATCTTGATAAGCAACTTATACTTCTTAAGGATTTCTGCTCTACCATGGTATGATTATTAACACTGACAAAACAAAAGTTATGATTATCAAATCTAGGAAGGACACTTACACTAATTTTATGTATGGCAATAGTAACTTGGAGGAAGTGTCTTCCTACAAGTACCTAGGAATTGATATTCATCACAAGATCAACTAGAACTATAGCACCAAGAAAAGGATTAAGGGGATGAAAAGCTTATTTTGCTCTTGAAAATAATTGTAAAACGACAAACCTTGTAATGTGGGATAGAAAGAAGTTCCACTTTGAAACTTTAGTCAGTCCAGTTATCTTATATGGATGTGAGGTTTGGGGTTGTAGCATCTCTAGAGAATCCTGGAGAAAGATTGAGAAAATCCAGAAGCGTTTTATAACGTATAACCTCAAAATTAAAAGCAACACACCCTATCCTATTCTCCTTAAAGAAGTGGGTCTTTCCCCTATCGAGAGGCTAGCTATGACTAGGCTTCTCTTGTACAAGCACAAACTCAATAACATAGGAGACCATAGACTTCCTAAGCTAGCTTTAAATTCCAACCAAAACCACCTAAGGCTCAAATGAGGTTGGTATAAAGACACCAGGGCCCAGTTAAACCATTGGGAGATCGACGAGAATGTTACATTGCAAAACATTAATAACATTAAAAATATTGTTACTTCTAAGTTCAAAGAAAAAATGTGGTGTGAGACAAATTTAGTAGCTAAAAGAAAATTAAGATATTATAAGGAGGTCATCAACCCCACCCTAGAAGATCAAAAGTATTTCTCTGTTTTAACTAGCTCAAAGAAGAAAATTAATATAGCAAAGATTAGAACAAACTCTCATGAGCTCCATAGTGAAACGGGGCGTTGGGCAGTTCCTAAAACACCATGGATGGAAAGGTTCTACCATCTTTGTGAGAATACGAACATCAAGGATGAAAATCACTTCCTCTTAGAGTGTCCCGCATACAACCACATTAGATCTCAGTTTCAAAATATGTGTTGCAATACTGACCTTCCTAGCCTTTTATGTTGTCAAAAATACAGTGAGCTCGGGAGGCTTCTCTCCAAGCCTTTTGAGCATAGGAATAAAATCTTAAATCAAACTAAACAATTCATTTCTTTGGGTCGGATAGACCAAAGTTTGGTCTTAGTGGTCGTTAACCACCACCACCACCATCATTCATATATATATATATATATATATATATATTATAATATATATATATATATATATATATATATATATATATAATATATATATATAATATATTTTTATATATATAATCATTTTTTAATTTTTTTTTGATATTTTTTAATTTGTTTTTTTTGTTTTTCCTTTAATTTTTTATTCATTTAATTTTTATATTTACAAGTCAATTTCGATTTTTTTTACATTTTTATAGTTTTTTTTTTTTTTGGCATGTTTTATTACTAACATGAAAATCACCAACATTTAAAAAAATGAGTATCTACACTTAATTCATTAGAAAAATTAAAGTGTAAAAACTAAGCCCTTTAAACAAAAAGGGTTGATGCTCATCAACACTTTTTAAAATCAAGATGAAATCACTAACAAAAAAATTGTTCACACTTAATACATAAAAAATTTAAAGTGTCAAAAATAAGCCCTCTAAAAATTGTGTTGATGTTGTATCAACATTTTTCAAAATCAGCATGAAAGTCACTAACATTTAAAAAAATTGGTCATATTTGATATATAAAAAAATTTAAAGTGGCAAAAATATGCTCCAAAAAAAAGGTGTATTCTGAATCACCATTTTTCAAAATCGAGTGATTTTTTACTACCTTAAAAAAGTGGGTACTAGGTCATTTTCGCGTTTGATCGATAACTATATTCAACCCAAAAGGTATGACCAACCATTCAAAAAGGCCCTTCTTGGATTTGAAGGCAGTCTTCGACACATCAGAGGGTTCGATATGCACCTTGTGATAACCGAGCTTTAAATTAATCTTGCTGAAATATTTGGCCCCCTTGAGCTGGTCCAGAAGGTCATCAATATGTGGGATTGGGTACATGTTTCGGATAATGTTGTTGTTCAGTGCCCGATAGTCAATACAGACTCTCCAGGTACCATCTTTCTTTTGTACCAATACAATCAGGCTCCCACAAGGTGATGAGCTTGGCCTGATGTGCCCTTTCTACAATAGCTCTTGAATCTTCCCCTTGATCTCATCATTCTCCAAAACAGAGGGTCAACAGATTGGTCCATTGGGTAGCGGTGCACTAGGGGTTAGATTGATGGAGTGCTTGACCTGATAGTGTAGAGGTGCCCCTGTACGTGAGGCGAAAATGTCCTTGTACTCCTCCACGACTTTCTCCATCTGTTGTTGTTGTACGAAGGAGCCCTGTCTGGAAGCCGTAGCTAAAACCTTCTTCTTTCCTTGAGGGCGAATCATAAGGAAAAACAAAATCCTGGTCTGGGAAATGATCTTACTGCATTGCTTTTCAATGATCAAAGAGATGGTCATATGCAGGGCTACCTCTGGTATCCTATACAACTTATTGCCCAAAGTAATAATCAAAGAGCAAGGTCTAGACTCATATACAACATGTCACTTCCATAAGTATGGTTTTCCTAATAATACATCACAAACTTGAATAAGAGCAACATCACACAGTACCTCATTCATGAAGGGCTTGATGTTGTAGGGAAGGCAACACTGCTGGCTGACGCGAAGATCTCGTCCTTCGTGAAGCCACCAGATGATGTACGAATGCGGAGGTGCTGTAGTTGGGAGGTCCAGCCGGTTCTCTACTGAAATGAGGTTCTTTTGGCTCTTGTTGTCGACAATGAACTATAACAAAGAACCCTTCACCCACATTTTTTAGTGGAAGAGGTGTTCCCCCTCCTCTATATCTTCAGGCTCATTCTTCTAGACCTTGGTAGTGGCCATGGTGGCACTAGGATCCACATCAATGAGTTGCTTCCCTTTTTCATTCCTCTTGTTAGGTTCTGACTCAAAGATGGAATATGCATCTGATTTAGAAGCCCTCAACTCGGCTACCAGTGACTACTTAGCTCAACACTCACTTGTGTTGTGAGTGGAGCTCTTATGGAACTCACACCATTTTCCCGTGTCCTTCTTTGTCTTCGTGGTTTTATTCTTTGCTTGCGGCTTTGGCAGGTTTCCCTAGGTCGCCTTGCCTTGGTTTTGTTCTTTTCACTATGGTTTGGGGGCGCATTTTCCTTACTTTGGATTCGTAGATCCAAAGTCTCACTTCTTCTGTTTAAACTTCTACTCAATCATAACAATGTATTGGTATGCCATGCAAAGCGAGGATATGTCCAAGAACTCCATCTCGTCGTAGATGTACTTGTGTAGACATTCACGGTACTTGAGTACCAAATTCCACTCAAAATCCTTGATACTCAACTTCATACGAAGAGTATGGAAAACATTTTTGATGGCACATCTTGGTCCCTTCCCTCCCGTAGCATGGTCCACTTGATGTATTTATCTTCATAGCTCTCAACAGGGAAATATTGTTCCTTGAGGGTGTCTCAAAAAAAATCCCAAGTGGGTGCGACTGAAAACAGTGAGGATTACCTCTCATTCTTTTGTTCATAGTAGGTTTCCCACCAGTCCTTGACGTGTGGGGTGGCTTTAAGAAGTGAAAAAGTAATCTTTTCCTGATTGGAAAAGTCATGAATTGGAAAATATCCTTCCAATAGATTTAACCATTTATCTACAACGTCTACATCTATCTGGCCCTGAAATATCGGAATATTGAAGTTAACTTGTACCTTAAAAGAATTGGTGCCTCGAGAGTGGTTGTTGGATGAAGATGCATCGCTTGTTGGTAATCGTCGAAGGATCTCAGAAAAGTTATCCATCATCACGTTCCTTTGTCATGTGAGGGCTTCCTCGAGCAGTATTTTGAAAGGATATCCTACCTCATCATCTTTCTTTTCTTCCACCATGGGATTTCGTCAGGGTTTGTGAGGTTGGCCTTGCAAAGGTTCAACTAGTTTCATCCCTAACTCCTTATACCATGACCTCGCTAGGGACTTGCAAACGAAAACAAAGAAAGTGTAGACCACTCTGATACCACTAATCCGAACTTTAACAACAATGCAACAAATTACAAATATAACCATAAATACAGAGATGCAACAGAAATGACACTTCATTTCATTAATATCAAAACACTGAAATATGCTTACAAACAGAATGGAAATAAACTAGCTTGAGCGATGGTATCTTATCTCTGAGAAGAGGTGTGATGGCTACATACCTCTAAACTATGTTACAATGAGGCTCGAGGGCCTATTTATTATTGAGAAACAAGGAAAAACCCTAAACCACCAAAACCATAACCCTAGGAGATGGAACGCCAAGAGTTTGTGGGCCCATTGGGGTTAGTTGGGCAGCCAACCTCCCAAGGTTGTAACTGGTCATATTATCTCTAATTGGCACATATGATATCTTGTTAGAAAGGTTTCTCTGAGTACTACAAGATTTCCAGAAGGCCCCTACCTATGGCTATGGGCCCTGCCTATGGCTACGAGCCTGCAACGGACCTCAAAATAACGTCGTTTAGGGGGTCAAAACTGATATGGAAGTTCAGGGCCCCGAAAAAATGCTAAAAGTAGTAAATTCTGAAGTAAACAAGGAAACAGATGAAACCGACTAGAGGTCTAGGTGGAATAGGTGGGTGGCCACCAATATCCACCTAGATCAGAACCCCACTTGAGTCTGAAAACCAAGTGGAAGATAAATTGTTTTCAACAACACTGTTTAGTAAAGAAGTCTAAGAGATAGAGGCAGAGGCAGAGAAGGAAGCCCACAAAGAGAAATCTCTCATATTAGAGCAGAAGGAACATAACCAATGTAGTTTTGCCACATGTTTAAACACTTACCATTGATTTCCAATATGCAGGTGTTGATGGTGCTAGACCCGTCAACATGTAAGGGGATCTCCTCGGTAAGAAGTCCCAATTAGAACTCAGATGGTTTGGTGTAGGATTCCCAACAGTGGGTAGTACGGTAATGCCTTGACTGTGATTTCACACAAAGGCAAGTAATATAACTCTATTGGTAGCAAGTGTGTGATAGTTGTAGTGAGCCAAGGAAGGTGCATGAGAGGTTCTAACACATGGGGGTCGAGATGGGTGCACCCCATGGAAACTTGTGATAGCACACAGTTAAGAAGGGAACACATGAGTGAAGATACATCACAACATGAAAGGCAAGTTAGCAAGCAATCCAAAGTGATGGTTAAACCAACATCACATTTCAGAAAGATTCATACATACTTATACATACTAGTCCATACATGCATGCATAACCAAACAAATAAATATATCATTTAGAGTAAACCAGATAGCATAGAATACAATACAACATATGCATGAAACGTGTTGGCTATGTTATATTTGAGAAGTGTAAGTTCCAGTCATACAATAAATCCATGTCCAACCACTAGTTCCAATAGTAGAATGTAACAGCCACAATCACTTGCTCCTCCAAAGAGATGTACTAGCTCTATGCAGTGGAGAAGCTAAGGCTTGTTACAATATTGCACAAGCTTTCTCTTATCGAAGCTTGGCTGGCCAAAAGCCTTTACAATGAGTTATGAGGTTCTATTTATAGAAAATGGTGGGGTGACTCTTGACATTCCCCTTTGTGACAGTTCATCTACCCTCATGACTCTTCATCTACTATATGGTTGTTACATCCAACTATCGACACTTGAAATTCCACTTGATAAGACATTACATTACAATGCACATGTGCCCATGTGAGACAAAATGGCTTGAGAAAGCCATGCAAGACATCACTCACAATCGTTCTGTTGTGGTAAGACCAAATCTTTGACATGCTTGTGATGGTGAAGGTGGTGCACTGATGCCAAGCTTTGCCATCGCTGATGGTGTGCATGTGCCCCATGGTGACATCTTGCTAAAGCAAACTCTTGCCTCTATTGCATCTGGTGCATTGGTGTGGCTCCTCCATCCAACTCATCTGCTAACATGCACATGGTCTTCTTGGGCGTGGCTGAACCAACAACACATTGATGCATAGTGTCTTTGTTGATCTTCCAACATGTGTTGGTGGTCATGCGCATCAGCTGTCAACTGCATGTTTAGTTCCACTTGGACTTGCTTCTTGTCTTTGCCTTGGTGAGTATGCTGAATGGGTGGGATCACATGTGTGTGCACAATGACATGCATGTTGTTGAATTCCCTTGCAGGCGATCAACAACACTACTCACCATATCTGCTCTGTGCCAGCTGCTGGGATGGATCTTTAACTTGTACGAGCATAGTTTCAACCATGGGTGCATGTTGTGCCTGTTGTTGTACTTGTTCTTGATGCAATTCATTCTCTTGTTTATGTAACTCCTGTTCTTCCTTGAGTTGCTGCTTGAGCACATGCAACTCCTCTCTATGTTGTACTCTACCTTTGCGTGATCTTCATGTCGTTCCATCACCTCATAGCTTGAGTCTCCAAAGTTGCTCTCACCACAAATGGATATGCTTGAGATTGCAACTTTGTTCCGCCTCTATGTTGTCAACAACCATCCT
The DNA here is from genome assembly GCA_000404065.3 of Pinus taeda. Taxonomy (NCBI): domain Eukaryota; kingdom Viridiplantae; phylum Streptophyta; class Pinopsida; order Pinales; family Pinaceae; genus Pinus; species Pinus taeda. The sequence continues at coordinate 234,229 of APFE031152472.1, forward strand.
CTTGCATTCGTTACATCCGGAATGATGCCTTTAGCCGTTGTTCATGATGTTGCTCGCTATGATGTTGCTTTCATCATATCTTGATGTCCTTGTCTACGAACAACTTGATGTCTTCGTGGGTAGGCAAGTCCATAAACACTTGATCGACTGCATCCCAAGTGTGCTCTGAACGGTGTCTTCGACTCTGCTCTCTTGGAAATCATTGTACCTATACTAGTGAGAGGCAGATGAACACCTATAATATCTAGATACATGGCAACACTCATGGCAAGCAATCCATCAATCGAAAACCAAAACAAACTTGAGAACTGACTTGCAACATACCTGTGTGACTAATCATGAAGGTTGCACAATTTCCGCCGAGATGTCGGGAGACTGACTGCCAAAATTGTGCAAGGCGCAGTCCGGGCTATCAGGAGGCTGATTGACTGCTGGAACTACGTAATGCAGAGTCCAGCCTAGCCTGTCGAGGACTGAAACTACGCAATGCACAATTTCAGTCAGTAGTGACATGCAGCCAACAAACTGCATTGCACTTTTTTTGGGGCCAACAGGAAATTGTCTCCAAGAATTGCAAAATGAAAGCCTACAGGTCAGTGTCTAGCTAGACTTGCACAATTTCTAGAGGGAAGACAGAGCCTTCGTTTCTAGAAATTCACAGTGCTAGCCGGGCAAGGCACGGTCTAGGCCAAGGCAGTTTCATTCATGCAAACAACAAGTGCATGATTCAGGAAACGGGAAAGCATGCAAGTGTGTGAAGCAAGTCGCCGCAACGACGAGTGTCCGTGCAAAACAGTTCCATGCATGCGACAACAGTGAGATGTTCACCAAAACTGAAACGGTGCTAGTACAAGCTAGTATGTATCAAAATGGCAACAAGTGCTCACTAAAATCAAGTAGACAACATTCATGTGAAGCAAAACACAGAAAGCGACAAAAATGCAACACAACACATGGAAGGTGGGCTTACCCCAAAACAGCTAAGGTGAATGTGCTGATGACTCCTAGATGAAATGTGGGATGTCAGAGTTGCAAGGTTGATGTGAGGAATGAGCTCTGTAGCATCCAGTTGATGAGTTTTGATAAGATCTACGTTGTGACGTGCATGCCACAAATCTAGGAAAAGCGACACTTGGCAGGAGGCTTCTGAGATGATCCTTGCATGTAACCTCTAGCTGCTAAAAATACATCCCTAAATCAAGGGATGTATTTGCATGCTGCCTTGGGAAGAGCATCCCATGCATGCAAATCAATTTTGCTTGGTCCCGGAGGGAACCGGTTAACTCAATTGCACATGCAACAATCTACTTAGTTGGGAGGAAAAAATGTGCATTTCTAGGAGGGAGCTAGGCTGGCTTCCTAGAGGGATTGCACAATTTGTGGGCAGAGCAACTGACTGCTACCTAGAATTGCGTAATTTTTGGGCTGAGCAGCCTTGTTGGGAGGAATTGCACAATTTTCCGGTGAAGTTTGACTAGCAGATTTGCGCAATTCTGGATCCTAGCAAGTTGCCAAACATAATTGCACAATTTATGGAGGGAAGGTTGGTTTCCCTCCAAAATTGTACAATTTCTTGTGGGAGGTGCTCAACCTGTAGCTAGACCAAGTCCGAAAGAACAGCCTATGAGGGGAGTGCAACAAGCTTTGATGGACAAGTTGTCTATCTGCAAGAAAATCACTGAAGCTTGTGTACTTGACGAAGCAAGGCATGCTGCTGTGAAAGGTTGGTAGGGAGGCTCCAAAATGAAGCTAAGGAAAAATTTTGGAGGGTGGTTGTAGCCACTACAACACTTGGCGACACACTGGTAGAACTCCAGCTCTCTGAATGGACCTTGTTCGTGAAAAGCAAGTCTAACACCTTCGGAAGTATTGTTTAGTTCTTAGTTCCTCTTGGCTTCCACACTAGCTTGATTGTAATATGTAGCATATGCTAAGATCTTGGCTGATTGACACACATTCCAAGCCAAGACAACACAATTGGTTTGATTAGGGTTGAGGGGTATATTAGTGCACAAGTACTATAGTCATCAAAGTCTTAGTTTCATCTCTGGTGTTGCTCCACTACTAGTAGGCTTGGACAATACCCGGAGGAGTCACATAGGAACACAAGCATGGCTCTGCTACCTACGAGCCTGGTCAATACCCTGGTAGAGTTACTTGCATCACCTCTCTGCATAGGAAGCCTTTCTCTTAGCACTTATTCATTTTAGAGGCAAAAGAGGGATCCCGACTTATTGAGAGCAGAAGAGGTTGTTCTTGTAGAGAAGTAGTTTATTATACCTCTAATGTGCTTGTTAAGGTTTTCCCCCTCACCTTACTCTACTTGACTAAGTTGACAAGGGTTAACCCAAGAAAAACTAACTAGAGTAGGTGACACTAGTTAGCATGCAAGCATTATGTTTTCACCAAGGTTCACTTCGAACAGTACGTATTTTTCGTCGATGTATCATGGACTAAAAGTAACAAGGTCTTCATAGAGAGGCAGGATGACAGATAACCAAGTAGTGATAGCTACACAAGACCTCTTATACTTTACCACGCTTGTTTCATGATTCATACATGATTTCATGTGACACTAACCTACAAATGAAACAAGAAAACAGACAAACAAAAAAGCAAAGTAGAAGCAGAAGAAAAAGTGAAAGAAAAATGAGTAAGAAAATAAGTAAGTAGACAAACAAACAAACAAAGTAAGCAAACAAGCATGCAATAAAATAGGCTGCAAGCAAACACTACTACTCCTAAGCTAATGGTGCATGGGCTTGATCACGTGAAGTGATATTTCCAATGCAGCCATCGGCGCATTGGTTGACCCATGTTGGTAAAGGCACGGTTTGTGAACATCGTAGTTGTGCAAACCAACAAGCATGAAAGATATAACGATGAAGACAAACACACTCTGAGCTTACAAGTGACCACAGAACAAAGAAGAGTGAAAGTGCATGAAATTCATTCTGTGGAGCTGCCATGGTGTTGTGCTACACTGCGTGCAGATGTTGCGTGTATGTATTCTCTTAACTATGACATGCAAGAAAACGTGAGAGAGGTAGACCACTTACATTGTGCATGTGTGCTTGTTGTGTAATATTCCTCCAATGCATGAGTGATGGGGTCGTGTAGTTCGAGTGGAGGAAGAGAAATCTAGGTGTTTGGTTTTTCTTCAATGCAAAGCAAAGAGTGATAAGGAGACTTGAGTGTTTCAACAATTTCCTGACCAGAAGAGAAACCAACCTTAGGACAGTGAAGGCCTAACATAACCATCAACTTGGGCTGAAGTGCCTCGACAATCTATGGGGTTTCAACTTCATTGATAGATAGATCATCATAGACTAGTGCCTTGGACATATTAACAACGATTGAATCAACATCCTAACCAGATGAGGAAGTGGATATATCACGACAACGAAGATCATAAAATTTAGGATGTTTGTCGACATCCTCATGATTTGATGAGTCAGGCAGAGAGGTAGATGGAAAGCAAAGATTTTCACCCTCAATGTTTTCAAGAAAGATAGATGACAGATTGGATGGATTTTCTAAGGAATATGTGTCCTCTCTGCATTGTAATGACAAATTAACATCCGACGTGTCCCGTGAATGATCGGAAATAGAAACATCCAGAAATGGGTTTTCACAGGGAAAATTAGCAGTGGCAAAATCACAAGGGATGTTAGGATAAAGTGGATGAGGCATGGCTGGAAGAGATCCATCCTTCACTGCGGGTTCTTCCTTAGATTCCCGTACACGCTCATCATGAATGATGGTGCAGGTTAACTACATAATACCAACTCTGTCAACAACTTGATTCTCATTCACAATAGGTGAGGAGTCCAGAATGGGAGAACACAAGACAGTACAATCCGAAGGATCAATAGAACACGAGGACAGAGGTTCAGGGAATGAATCCACATGACAACTAATAGGCTTACATGCCAAATATGCGTAGATATCAAGAGTATGTGGGGTGGGATAATGTGACAGTTCAACAAATGTGTGTGCATGTTCTCCCACATCACTCTGTGGTGGTGGAGTTGTTTGATGAAGTGAAGGCGGACAGTCACTTGTGACAGCATCTGTGCCTACCTGTGATTGTGTAGCTCCATCAACCAAGTATGTTGAGCGGGGTTCAGATATGTGAAGAAGATACTCAAATCTTCCATCAAGAAATTCCCAATCAATATCATCTTCATGGAATCGGTATTCAAGATTACAAAAGTATGTGTAAAATTGATCAACAGAGTCATTGGGTGCTTTTCTTAATTTCAGAATTACTTTGTTGAGTGCTTTATAGTCAAAGTGATTGAAAGCACGGTCTATCTCTGTGACCAGATGAGGAAGAGAATGAATATATTTTTTGTGTAGCATGGCACGCTAGTGCATTAGGTGCCCTCGAAGCATGTAGACGAATAGCGCGCAGGTCATGTATTCTTCAAAGATTTCATGCCTTTCACATGAGCCTACAATGCCAACCGCGTGCCTAACCAAGGCTACGTGGCCTCCACCATCATATGTTTTATGAGACAAGCTATCTAAGAGCTTTTCCAAGATGATGAAATCGTTTCCATAAGACATACACTCCAGATGAGAAACTTGATAGTTAGTCATGATAGATATGTAGAGATTCAAAACATATGTGAGGACTTATCTTGTCATCTGGCCCTCCTTCTAGCGCCAAAATGTTGAGATTTCTGGACCCGCCAACATGTAAGAGGATCTCCCCTGTAAGAAATCCCAATTAGACCTCAGATCATTTCATGTAGGAGTCTCAGCAGTGGATCGTATGATAATGCCTTGATAGCGATTTCGCATAGAGGCAAGTAAGATAACTCTATTGGTAGTAAGGGTGTGATAGCTGCAGTGAGCCAAGGAAGGTGCATGAGAGGTTCTAACACAGGGGGGTTGAGATGGGTGCGGCCCTTGGAAACCTATGATAGCACACAGTTAAGAAGAGAACACACAAGCGAATATACGTCACAACATGGAAGGCAAGTTAGCAAGCAATCCAAAGTGATGGTTAAACCAATAGCACATTTCAGAAATATTCATACATACTTATACAGAATATTCCATACATGCATGCATAAGTAAACAAATACATATATCATTTATAGTAAACCAGATAGCATAAAATACAATACAACATATGCATGAAACATGTTGGCTCTATTATATTGAGAAGTGTAAGGTCCAGTCATACAATACATCCATATCCAACTACTAGTTCCGATAGCGAAACATTACAGCCACAACCATCTGCTCCTCCAAAGAGATATACTAGCTCTTCGCAATGGAGAATCCAAGGCTCCTTACAATATTGTACAAGCTTTCTCTAAGATAATCCTATCGAAGCTTGGCTAACCAAAAGCCTTTACAATGAGTTATGAGGTTATATTTATAGAAAATGGTGGTTGACCCTTGACATTCCCCTTTGTGACAATTCATCTACCCTCATGAATCTTCATCTACTCTATGGTTGTTACATCCAACTATCGACACTTGAACTTCCACTTGACAAGACAATACATTACAATGCACATGTGCCAATGTGAGACAAAATGGCTTGAGAAATCCATGCAAGACATCATTGACACTCGGTCTATTGTGGTGAGATCAACTCTTTGACATGCTTGTGATGGTGGAGGTGGTGAGATGATGCCAAGCTTGGTCATCCGTGATGGTCTGCCTGCACTCCATGGTGACATCTTGCTAAAGCGTACTCTTGCCTTTGTTACATCCATTGCATTAGTGTGCCTCCTCCATCCAAATTGTTTGCTAACATGTGCATGGTCTTCTTGGGTGCAGCCAAACCAACAACACAATGATGCATAATGTCTGTGTTGAACTTCTAGTGTGTGCTGGTGGTCATGTGCATCAGCTGTCAACTGCATGTTCAGCTCCAATTGGACTTGCTTCTTGTCTTTGCCTTGGTGAGTGTGCTGAATGGGTGGGATCACATGTGTGTGCACAATGACATGCATGTTGCTGAATTCCCTTACATGTGATCAACAACATTGCTCACCATGTCTGCTCCATGCCAGCTTCTAGGATGGATCTTTAACTTGTACAGGTGCAGTTTCATTCGTTGGTGCATGTTGCGCCTGTTGGTGTACTTGTTCTTGTTGCAATTCATTCTCTTGTCTATCCAGCTCCTGTTCTTCCTTGAGTTGTTGCTTGAGCACAGGCAACTCCTCTCTATTCTGTTCTCTACCTTTGCGTGATCTTCATTTGATTCCGTCACCTCATAGCCCGAGTCTCCAAAGTTTCTCTCACCAAAAGTGGATCTGCTTGAGCTTGCAACTTTATTCTGCCTTAATGTTGTCAAAAACCTTCCTCTTGCATTTGTTGCATCCGGTATGCTGCCTTTAGCTATTGTTCATGATTCTTCTCGCCGTGATGTTGCTGTCATCCTGTCTTGATGTCCTTGTCTACAAACAACTTGATGTCTTCATGGGTAGGCAAGTCCATAGACACTTGATCAGTTGCATCCCTAAGTGTTCTCTAAAAAATGTCTTTGACTCTTCTCTTGGAAACCATTGTACCTATACTACTGAGAGGTAGATGAACACATGCAATACTTGGAGACATGGAAACACTCATGGCAAGCAATCCGTTAGTTGAAAACCAAAACAAACTTGAGAATTGAATTGCAACATACCTGTGTGACTAATAATGAAGGTTGCACAATTTCCACCAGGAGGTCGGGAGACTGACTACCAAAACTGCACAAGGCACAGTCCATGCTGTCAAGAGGCTGACTGATTGTTGGAACTGCACAATGTATAGTCTAGCCTAGCCTGCTAAGGACTGAAATTGTGCAATGCGCAATTTCAGTTAGCAGTGATATGCAACTAGCAAACTGCATTGCTTAGTTTTTGGGGCCAACAGGACACTGCCTCCAAGAATTGCGCAATGCAATCCTGGAGGTCAGTGTCTGGCTACACTTCCACAATTTCTGGAGGGGAGGCAGAGCCTTCGCTTCCGAAAATTCACATTACTAGTCGAGCAAGGCACGGTCCAGGCCAAGGCATCCCAGTCCGGCTGACAGGTGACTAAAAACATGAGAAGTGTGAACGCATGAAGAGATGAGTGTGAACAAGACTGAATGATCATTCATGTAAACAACAAGTGCAAGATTCAAGAAATGGGAAAGCATGCAAGTGTGTGATGTGAGTCACCGCAACAGTGACCATTCGTGAAAAAGAGTTCCATGCATGCGACAACAGTTATATGTTCATCAAAATTGAAATGGTGCTAGTACAAGCTAGTATGTATCAAAACGACAGCAAGCACTCACTGAAATCAAGCAAACAACATTCATGTGAAGTGAAACAGAAAAAGCGACAAAAATGCAACTTAAGATATGGAAGGCAGTCTTACCCCAAAATAGCTAAGTTGAATGTGCCAACGACTCTTAAATGCAATGTGGGATGTCAAAGCTGCAAGGTCGAGGTGAGAAATAAGCTCTACAACATCCAGTTGATGAGTTTTTATAAGATCGAGGTTGTGACATGCATGCCACAAATATAGGAAAAGTGACACTTGGAAAGAAGCTTCTAAGATGATCCTTGCATGTAACCTCCAACTGTTAAAAATAGATCCCTGAATCAATGGATGCCTTTGCATGCTGCCTCGGGAAGAGAAGCCCATGCATGAAAATCAATTTTGCTATGTCCCAAAGGGAACCGGTCAACTCAACTACACATTCAACAATCTGCTCATTTGGGAGGAAAAAATGTGCATTTCTAAGAGGTAGCTAGGCTAGTTGCCTAGAGGGATTGTGCAATTTCTGGGTAGAGCAGCTGACTGTTGCCCAAAATTGTGCAATTTTTGGGCTAAGCAGCCTTGCTAGGAGGAATTGCACAATTTTCTAGGTGAAGCTTCACTGGTAGATTTGCGCAATTCTAGAGCCCAACAAGCTGCTAGACAGAATTGAGAAATTTTTTGAGGGAAGGCTAGTTGCTCTCCAGAAGTGCACAATTTCTTGAGGGAGTTGCTTAGCATGCAGCTGGACCAAGTCCAGAAGAATAGCCTATGAGGGGAGTGCAACAAGCTCTGATGGACAGGTTGTCTATCTGCAAGAAAATCACTAAAGCTTGTGTACTTGACAAAGCAAGACATGTTGCTATGAAAGGTTGGTAGGGAGGCTCCAAAATGAAGCTAAGGCAAAATTTTGGAGGGTGTTTGTAATCGCTAAAACAATAGGTAAATAGGATGATTATGAAAAAGAGTTAAATTTCCTTGAAGCATGGCTTGAAACGCCATGTCTATATGAGGTCTGCATAGAAGTTGCATAAATGATTGTTGAAGACAATGTGCAAGATAAACACATCAATGTAATTTTCAGGTATTGGAGTTTTGAAGAGATAAAATTTTATTCTCATCTTACATTGCAATAGATTGATGATGAAAGCATACTACAGAAGATAATATGTGACAGTAGCCCACATACATGTCATTTTTGTAAGAAGTCCAGGACATGCTTAGATAACCTAAAACAATGGAATACCTGCACCAACAAATGAAAAAACTAGGGTTTCAAGGATACAACAAGAAGAAAAAGTTGAAACAATTTAGAGGCTACTTGATCTGGAAGAAGAGAATAAGAAAAGAAAATCTATTTGAAGTCATCTTTTCTAAATTGTAAGCCTAGCTAAGACATAGACTAGCAGACATCTTAATTGAATTTTTATGTGGTTGTAATTAAGGGGGAGTGTTGGAGAATCTAATTCCAACCACTTGATAGTTGGCACACCTATCCATCCAAGTGTCCTAATTCAGTTTTAGTTAGTCTAGTTCTATTGAGTTTAGTTCAATCTCACTACAGTTATTTATCACTGATGTCTCCAATGTAATCGTATTTAACTTATTTTGTAATATTGAGAAGAGAAAAAATCCATGCTTCATGATTCCTCTTCATTCTTTATGATAACCTTGTATCTTTCTTTGATGTAATATGATATATATACAATTGTGGAGCACCACATATAAGTAATAAATATCATGCACTAATATAATATGATATCTATCTATCTATCTATCTATATATATATAATATATATATATATATATATATATATATATATAATATTATATATATATATATATATTGTTGTATGTGAAACACTACATAGTGTATGCTTAAAAATTCAATAACATATATATTTAATAATTTAGGGTGTTTATTTTCCTTCACTGACCTGTTGCAGGAAATGTTATTGAATTGAATTGAATAAACCTAAGTTGCATTGGTACCGCTCCCAACCCTTGGAGAGAAAGTACCCCACGCTCTGGTGCTCCTGGGAGTGTAAGAGCTGGTTTGAAACACTTCAAAACAGTCGGGAGCTTCTGCAAGAACGTTGGAGGTTTACAGGAGCTTTGCAGTTCAGAATGAGGATTTTTCGGTACTGATTTCACCTGGGAACGTTTCTCAAGAATGTGTGGGAGCTTCCATCCATTGAATGCTCCTTGGTGTATGGGAGCTCCCACATGTTCTAGAGCCACGAGTACCTGCCGTCGAGAAAAAAAGCATGAATCTTTGGCGGGGAAATTTTCTTTTCTTTTTTACATTTGGCACCAATTATTTGCCTTCCCTTTCCTATATAATAAATATCCTATCCAAGTGAGTCAAGTCAGCCCTTCGAATCTGAATTTTTGAGTTTCTTTGTGTTGAAAAGTTTGCAACAAGAAATGTAAAAATAAAAATCGCTAAAAATAGCAGTTTGGCCACCTTGGGTGAGAGGTGAAACTGCTAAATTTAACATCTTCTAAAAATAGCATTTCTGGGTCCCTTCCTATTTATAGCGGTCCCTGGTCTATCTATAGGAAGTAAATTCGAATTTGGTCTTACCAACAGTTTGGAATATTAATTAATTAATTCTCCATGAGTTAATTAGTTAAGCAAAAGCAAACTTGAAGTCTTTGTGAGAACATGTAATTATTTCTCCATTGATTGGGGAATGTGTCCTTGATTTTCTCCACTAATTAAGGAATTAAGGATGAGTTCTATATTGAGAGGATCAATTGACTTAGTTTAACTTATTCAAGTTCAGTTAGATTAATTTAACAAGTTGTTAAATTAATGAGATATAGTTTGTTGATTCTTGCATGCATGTGACAACTATTATTTCAGATAACTAAGTCTTTTCTCATGGATAACTGATGCATGGTAGTTCAGATAGAGACCCAGTTGAGATTAGATTGTGGGATAGTGTTTTGTCAGTTGCTAGGATATTTCTAGTAAGTATTCCTTGCATGCAGGAGGAACTTGGGTCCTCAAGTATTGCGTAGTTGGACCTGAGGTTGACAGCAGGTATGATCAAGCCAATTTACATGTGTTTTGTAATTGGACTCAAATCAAAACTGCACAAGGAAATAGGAGCTTGGAACTGAGGTGTAGCCTTTATATACAGGGCTAGATAGTCCATGAGCTTTATCATCAGAGTATAGAGAGAGCAAGATAGCTTTTGAGCTGATTCTTTTTGTATGTTGTTGAGGATTTCCACTTGATTGATAATAAAGAGATGGAGTTTTAGGCTGGTGCTTTTCCCAGATAAATTCTTCTGTGTTATGTGTGATTGATTCCTTCTTATTAGTTATATGTGTTCACGCTTGATGTTGCTCATGGTTGATTAGCTTTCACAAAGTTTATGGAAGATGTAGATCTAGTATTATGCTTCAAAACATTGCATATATCAGTTTGATCTGCAGGTGAAATTTCTACATGATATCAGTGAGCTAGCTGATTTGTAGAAAAAATTCTACATGCTATTAGAGCACAGGTGATCAAGGAAGAACAGTATACAAGAAGGGAGAAGTAAAGTTTGTAGTTCCTGAATATTGAATTGAGTTCTTATCACATCTATTTCACTGATGGCATTCTATGGTTTTAGACTTAAGTATGCACTGGATGGCAGCTCAAACTATATAGCCTGGAAGGATCGCATGGAAGCAGTATTAGAAGATAACGGTCTAAAGGAATTCATTGATCAAGAAGTCCAAAAGTCGACTAATGCTACTTAACTGGCTGAATGGAAGAAGTGTGTGGCTAGAGCTAGGAGAATCATGTCGGAGGGAGTTCGAGATCACATAGTCTTGAGCCTCCATGGGAAGGAGACTTCATTTTCGAGGTGGAAAACATTGAAAAATCTTTATCAGAATAGCAGTGATTAGAGGAAGCTGGCACTGAAGGACAAACTTCGAAAGATCGTTTGAAAAGGATGACACGATCTCTATGTATCTGAACAAGCTCACCTTATGCATGGATGAGCTTGCAAGTGTAGGGGTCATGACAACTGATGATGATATGGTGAGTCTAGCGCTCCTTGGCCTTCCTAAGAGCTGGCATAGCTACCAGGACTTGGTTAATGGAAGGGAGAAATTTCCATATTGGGAACGACTATGGTCGGATTTGATGCAGGAGGAGATCAGATGAAGCACCAGAGACGGTTCTTCATTCATGGAGGATAAAGAGAAATGTACCTTAGCAAGTAAGGTGAAGAAGGGGAAGGAGAAGGTTTCTCTTCCTAAATCCAGTTCTTCCCATGGTGGGAAGAAGGTTGACAAATCGAAAGTGCGATGCTTTCGTTGTCATGAGGTGGTCCATTACGCTGCAAATTGTCCACAGAGGAAATCGAACAAGGGATCTGAGGAAGGATCTAAAGGTGAGGCACTTGCTTCACAGTTTGAGTTGGATTTCACACTCTTCACATGCATGGTTTCATCCATGGTGGGAAGTCGTTGGTTTCTTGACAGTGGAGCTTCTTTCCACATGATCGACGACAAGAGTTTGTTTAGTACCTTGGAGGAGAAAGATCTCTAGATACTCATAGTGATGGGTAATGATGAAAAGTATAGTGTCTTAGGTGTAGGCACGGTTATTTTTCAGAGGGAGCATGGAGCTTGTCTTACCTTGACTGATGTCAAGTATGTACTAGGACTGAAGAGAAACTTGGTGTCGATCACGATGCTGGAAGACAGAGGCTATGATGTAGTCTTCAGTAAGGGAAAGTTTTCCTTAGACACATCATCACTAGACAGGTGAAGTAGATTGGTTCATGGGTCAAGAACCTATATGCTCTTTAGGTTCAAGATGCATGCAAAGCCTTGAGCAGTAAGGCAACTAATGGAGACTTGGTGGTTGAGAGGGAGGGTATATTACCTCTCAACATGTAGCACCAGAAGAAGTCTCAGACGATTGTGGAGGAGCCACGATTGGTGCAACAACTTCCAGAGGTTGTGAAGCAGCCACAACAGGGGAAGTTGAGTGGAGATAGAGGAGAGACATCTATTCATGCAAAGACCTCCAGTAGGGGGGAAAATTGAGCCAGGTGGGCTGAGGGATCACATGCAGCCATACCTCTAGGTAGGAGGTGGGGTGATGTGGAGTGATCATCCGAAGAGGGCTAGAATAGGGGTAGGATCCTTAAGGTACCCAACCTCTTTGATTCGACTTTGCTACGGGAGCCCTGATGTGGAGTAGCAGGAACTGACTGATTGGGTAGAGATAGATGTGGATGGATCAGCAGAGAGAGCTACAATGTAGGGAATCCCACGACAGCACAGAGCATGCAGGCCACAGCAATGTGAGAGGCACAAGTGTGTTGCATAGTGTAGGGTAGCACAGAAAAGGGTGCAACGGTGCGAGATGCATGGAGATGTTGCAGTAGCATAGAGGTCAAAGAGGGAGCACTTGTCAACAGCAGGTAGAGCTTCAACATCATAATATGTTTCTAGCCCAACAAAGAGGTCAATTGGGAGTTTTTTTGTTCTAAGTGTTTCTGGAGAAACCGCACTTGGTAGATGTGCTGCATGTAGAACATTCCAAAGTTACATGATCAGGTTCGAGAGGAAGCCTTTCTTATTGAGAGGGAGTGTTGAAAAGTGTGCAACAAGAAATGTAAAAATAGAAATTGCTAAAAATAGCAGTTTGGCCAATGAGCATTTTGGCCACCTTGGGTGAGAGGTAAAACTACTAAAAATAGCATTTCTCGGTCCCTTCCTATTTATAGCAGTTCCTGGTCTATCTATAGGAAGTAAATTCAAATTTGGTCTTACCAGTAGTTTGGAATATTAATTAATTAATTCTCCATGAGTTAATTAGTTAAGGAAAAGCAAACTTGAAGTCTTTGTAAGAACATGCAATTATTTCTCCACTGATTGGGGAATGTGTCCTTGATTTGCTCCACTGATTGAGGAATTAAGGATGAGTTCTATATTGAGAGGATCAGTTGACTTAGTTTAACTTAGTCAAGTTCAGTTAGATTAATTTAAGAAGTTGTTAAATTAATGAGATATAGTTTGTTGATGCTTGCATTCATGTGACAACTATTATTTCAGATAACTAAGTATTTTCTCATGGATAACTGATGCATGGCAGTTCAGACAGAGACCCAGTTGAGATCGGATGGTGGGATAGTGTTTTGTCAGTTGTTAGGATATTTCTAGTAAGTTTCCTTACATCCAGGAGGAACTTGAGTCCTCAAGTATTGCATAGTTGGACCTGAGGTTGGCAGTAGGTATGATCAGGCCAATTTACATGTGTTTTGTAATTGGACCCCAATCAAAACTGCAGAAGGAAATAGGAGCTTGGACTTGAGGTGCAGCCTTTATATACAGGGCTAGGTATTCCATGAGCTTTATCATCAAAGTACAGAGAGAGCATGATAGATTTTGAGCTGATTCTTTTTGTATGTTGTTGAGGATTTCCACTTGATTGATAATACAAAGATGGGGTTTTAGGCTGGTGCTTTTCTCGGATAAATTCTTCTGTGTTATGTGTGATTGATTCCTTCTTATCAGTTATATGTGTTCATGCTTGATTAGCTTCCGTAAATTTTATGGTAGATGTAGATCTAATATTATGCTTTAGTACATTGCATATATCAATTTGATCTGCAGGTGAAATTTCTACATGATATCAGTGAGCTAGCTGATTTGTAGAGAAAATTCTACACTTTGTGTGTTGTGGATGCTTCAACTATTTCTGAGTTTCTTTGTGTGTTGTGGATGTTTCACTGAGGGATGTTGCCGCAATCATGGGTGAGGCATTGAGCACCGAGGGACGCTGCTGCTATCATGGGTGAGCACTAATCATTGGGGGAATTTGTTCAAGGCTCAAGCATTGACGTTGTGTTTTTTAAGGCTTTGGATCACACATTGTTGTTTAGGACCATGTGTTCAAATCGTGTGTTCAGGACCATGTGTTCAAAGGTAAATATTATAAAAGTTATGTGTTCAAACTTTAAATTATTTGATGTTGGTACCCATATTACACTTATGATTTTAGGTGTTTCTGCTTTGAAGTGTTCTTTGGATACATTAGTTGTTGTTGTGTGCTTCTCTTTTCTGGAGCCTACTACCTTTTCAATTGTTATAATGCGTCTGTCGATTTTTAGTAAGAATGGTTGAGAGTGTTCTGAGTAAATGATTCATGTGCTTTATATCCTCGTTATTTAACTCAACTGGCTTCCTACCTTATTGTTTTTAGTTTTCATTGATTCTCATGATTTTAGATGCAATGAAACAATGTTTAGGGACATTATGAATATTGCTTAATAATAACATTGTCCATTGAACATCGTTTAAGACAAGACATAATTTTTTTTTATTTTTTTTTTTAATGGCTTCTGGGTTTTAATTTTTTTAATAGCTTTTCACTTTTACTATTATTTATTTAAATCTATTTCAATTTGATATATTTTCAAATGTTTAAAGAATCAATTTTTCTCCATCATAAGTTTAAGAATACAACATGGTAAAAGAAATTTTTGCAAACTTTAAATTTTTCATTTCTCTTTATACTTAATCATACTTAGTGGCTTAAAAGTTAAAATAGATTTTAAATTATTATTTGAGTCGTCGCGTTGAAGACCAAAAGGGCCATTTCTTTCAGTATTAAATTTTCATTTTCAGCTTTCATGCACTTTGCACAAAAAAATTAACTTCCCTCCCTCTTTTTTGAGTTTGTATCCTTAAGTTTGCATTCTCAATTCTCTTCTCTTTCTATTTGAAAATTTCTCATTCATCCATAATAATTTTTGCTTGAAGGATAACTTGCATATATAGTTCTCGTAAGTGGTCAACCACTAAAAAAATTTCGCATTTCTTTAAATGAGCTTAAGTGCCTTGAAATAAAAAAAACGAATGGGCTCTGAGAAGAAATATTTGTTCTGCCAGAAAACAAAGTTTACAATATTTTTACCAACGACTGGTGTAGTCTGCCAATAAGTAGTCAACTCTTGTATAGAACACAATTGGTATGGTTTTCCAGTTGTTCTACAAGGAGGCTACAATACCCTCTAAAAAAATGTGGTTTTGACACAAACATTAATTTACTATTCATCTACAAGGAATATCATATTACTAGAAAGTTACTATAAAATTGCAATTGAATTCAATCAATCACGATAGGAGTGTATCACAAATACAATATTGTGACAAGAAATTGCGGTTTTGGTAACTTTTCTCAGCTTCAATTAGTTTTCTGGATATAGACATCCTTTCTGTCGGTGAATACCATGCACTAGGAAACTAGAAACTCTTGTTGGTTCATGTTATTTCACCAAGAATAAAAGTGGTTGTTAAAAAAATTGGAGGCAATTGCATCTTCCAAAACAATTATGATATACTCTTTTGTGCTTTCAAGTAGTAGTGTGTTGCGGAGTGTTGCTTTTTGGCATCACAAATAACTTGATAAGATGGATATATAGATAAGATACGACTCATTTAGGTTGATTATTATATTTTTTTTTGTTGTTTATGATAAGTGGATGACATTTAACATTTCAAATCTTGACATGGTTTATTCCAAAAATACTCAACAATATGTATAACTATAGAAATCTTCATCATACAATAGAAAATTTGATAACTTGTTAGAATATTCAATCTTACACTTCAAATATTTTAAATTTCTTGATCGTAGTTTTATGAATTACATAGGCAAAGCGGAATTCAATGTACAATGTTTTTAGATTATAATTATATCAACTCGTTAAAGTTTCTTAGTTTTCCAATTGAAATTTAATGATGATTTATGTTAAAGATTAGGGCACATAATCTGGTTGCACTAATCATTGACTAGTTTATTATTTTATGAGAATATGCAAATTAAATATTAGTATTTTGAGTTTTATGTTTTTGTGATTTATCCACATTGTAAAATCTATTTATTTCCTCCACTTCTAATGTTATTTTGTATTTTAATGTAAATTTTCAATACTGATACCAGGGATAGAGGGTTGGGAAATGAATGGTGTAACAACAACAACAAAATGATACCCTCACTACCTCCACAAGCTCAACAAGTTCAACAACATAATACAAAGGAAAAAATAGGTACCCACAAGCAATCTAACTACATTTCCAAGAAGTCATTAATGAAGTAGACATTATATCTCCTAATAATAAGAGAGGTAGACATGAAGATTCATCCCAATGTATGAATGACCAAAGTCACATCCAAATTGAGACTAATCAAATGAGTTCTAGTACTATGAGGACTACTGTAAGTGAATCCATTCAAAATATGTACAATGTTTTGCATAAGGATGAAGCAGATAATGCCATAGTAGATTTTTTTTATGGTGAACAGAATTTCATTTAATGTCATTCATTCACCATACTATAAAGAAATGGTGAGAAAAATCATAGCTATAGGGATAGGATATGCACCCTGAGGGTACAAAAAAATGAGGACTTCATTATTAGATAGAGGGGTGACAAGAATGCATGGACTTATGGAGGACCTCAAACAATCTTAGGTTCATTCAAGTTGTTTAATTTTCATGGATGGTTGGATAGATATTGAACAAAGACCTTTGTTGAATGTTATTGTCACATCACTAGAAGGGCCTTAATTTTTAAAGCAATTGATTATAGTGGAAAAACTAAGGATGTTACTTTCATGTTTGAAATGTTGAAGGATGCAATTGATGAGGTCGATCCTTCAAATGTGATACATGTCATCACAGATACAACACCTATTTGTAGAGCAGCGGATTGATGATCCAATGTAGATAGAGGCATATCTTTTGGACTCCTTGTTGTGTACATGCCATTAAAAATCTGTTAAAAGGCATTAGTAAAATAAAATGGATTGCAAAATTCATTTCAAATGCGAGGGAGGCACAGATGTTGATCTTCAACCACCATGCATGCTTGGTAATTTACAAGATGTATTCAAAGAAGCATTTTTTAAAACCTTCAGAAATAAGATATGCCACATACTTTATTTTTCTTGAGCGCATGGTTGAGGTCTATGCATCTTTACAAGCCATTGTTGTTTCATCATAGTGGAATGCATGAACCGAGTCTAGGTCACCTCAAATAAAGAAGATAAGAGAAATTATTCTTAATTAGCACTGGTGGGTTGGTTGTAGATATGTTGTCTCTTTCACGACTGCAATTGTGGAGTTGATCAGGTATGTTGATTTAGATTTTCCTTATCTTAGAGAAATATATGAATGTATTGATACCATGGTAGGCAAGGTAAAGCACATCATTTGCCAAAGAAATCCTTCTTTGGAGTTTTTCCATGAAAGCTGATAGAGAAAATATGGCTTAAACTCAATACCTCCATTCACATGGTTGCATAGGCCCTTAATCCAAAGTGGAATATGGAAAGACCAAATAGAATTCTTCCTATTGTTGATGAAGAGGTAAAACAAGGGTTTCTTGATGTTATAACTAAGATGTATATTGTTGATGAAGCAAGTGTGATACAGGAGAAATTTATTGGTTTTGATACATTAAGCCCTCCTACATTTAGCCAAGATGCAAAGAGGGACATCAAGCATTATGCTCAAAAGAAATCCATTGGATGGTGGAGAATGTATGGGGACCAAGTTTCAGAGCTCCAAAATCTTGCTTCTTGTTTACTATCTTAGGTTGCTAGTTTCTCAGTTGTTGAAGAAATTGGTCCACTTATAGTTTCATACACTTTGTTAAGAGGAAGAGACTTACCTCTAAGAGAGTAGAGAAACTTGTTTATGTGCATAGAAGTCTTTAGCTTTGTTCAAGGAAGCTACATGAATATTTAGAAGGACCTATTGCACGATGGGATGTGAACGTTGAAGATGTTGCCCAAATTGACGATGATGATGACAATCTTTTACCAAATGCAGGATTGGTTGGCATACATTTAGATGGCATTGTTGCAACTAATGATGATGATGATGATGTTGATCCAGTACCCAGTGAGGCTCAAGCTTACATGGATCATCTTGATGCTGAAGATCATAAGCTTTGAATTTTTGTTGCTATATTTTGACTACTGGGCATTTTGAATTATGTACTATTTTAGGCTTTTGCCTTTTTAAATTTTTTCTAATATGAACATCAATATAATTTGGGTGGCTTTTAATTTTTGTTTTAACTTTTTTTGTTGTCATGAATCATTTATTTGGTATGTAGATTTAATTTTTACAATCTTACACTATATAAATTTTAATTTTTAATATATTATATTATTATAGCTCCTGTAAATTTGGGAGTTTCTGCCATATCCTTGTTCCCAAATACCCACGCACAAGAAACTCGTGCAACATAAGAAAAAACCTGTGTCCGGCAATGATAAGAGAATAATAAACTTTGTACAATCATATAGTAATTTGATCTTATGAAAGGTAAATACAATCTACTTATTCCCTTGCCTCGGCTATTATGTTTGAGTAATAACCTGGCTTGATGCTGAAAACGTAGACACTGAAAACCATATAATGCTGTGCTCTCCAACGTTATGAGGATAATATCTATAATATTAAAATTATGATTTCTTACACAATATTAAGATGATTTGAAAAAAGTTGAGGAATTTATTTGAAGTCATTTTAGAACACCTTGAAAATCCTACGTCTAAAGTTATTGCTTTTTTTGTTTTCTAGGATAGGTACGGTTAACAAATTACAATCTGCAACGTCCATTAACAAATTACAATTTGCAACGTCCATTCATGACATGGTACTGCAGTATAGCGTAGTTGTGGATGTAATAATATTAACATATTGAATATTGATGGCTGTGATGCAGGGGCAGAGTTTAGCAGAACAGATTAGCATGACACATTTTTATCACATGTTTTATGAAGGTTGTTTGTACAATTTTGATATTGTGGACGATGGAAGAGAAGCCACTGATGTTAAATACAAACTTATCTCCAGTGCTTTTTATTATAAATGAGAGAAGCTGTTATTTTAACTTTTACGCTTGTAATGTTTAACATTTAATTTTTTTAATTTAATGTAGGTTTTAATTTAAAACTATTTTTTTTTTTTTTTTATTAAATGAGGTGGCGAGTCTCTCTATTAGAAGCTATATATTAACTCATTTTCACAAATTTTTACATATATGTACAGAAGTGAAATGTTCACAATAGCTGCTGGGTAGGGCAGTCATGCAACGAGGATCCAACCCGGGTGGGGAGGCAATAAGCCGGCCCTCCCATCCACACGGGATAAACACCCAAGTGCAAATTTAAAACTAATCTAATTATTATTATGTATAAGCACAATATAAATTTAAAATATAAAGAGGTTTACGAACACTCAAAAAAGGAGTATGGTAAATAAATAAAAATATAAATAAACTAGAAGTATGGTATATAAATAAAACCTCTTTTTATACTTAATCCAAAAGTATGGTAAATAAATAAAAATATAAATACACTATAGGTATGGTAAATAAATAAAACCTATTTTTATATTTACTCCATAAACTTCTTTATATTTACAAAACTTCAACAACAAAAAAAGGTAAAACCTATGGGCCAAATACTATGCGACAAATTATTATTAATACCATGGGCCAAATATCATATTTATAAAATTGGTATGGTAAATAAATAAATAAATATAAAAGAGGCATAAAGAGGTATGGCAAATAAATAAAAATATATCAGATAAGATTAGAAATCAACATCTAAGTATATACCAAGTCTATGGGTCAAATATCATAGACCAAATTATTATTAGTACCATGCAAAAAAATTATTATTAACCTTAATATTATTATTATTATTATTATTGGAGGAAACCCTCGATTTGTGCTCTGCAACCTCCGACGGCCACGATTAGCTTAGAATCTACGCACAGTCTCCTCCCCTAATGCCTCAGAAAGACTTCTGCCTCCATGGCCAATACAACATCTCTCATCCATGCGGAAGAGAATGTGATATTATGAGAAGTACGCTCAGAGAGCCGAAGCTCGAAGGTTTTCTGTTTGATGGCTGTAGGCTTAGTTCCATAGCATCGACACGAAAAATGGAAGGCGGTGGTTTCGATCGGTGCACTGTGGACGACGTTTT
>APFE031152472.1:256484-296365 GCA_000404065.3 Pinus taeda
TAAACTCTATATATATATGGGAGGGAAGAACAAAGACACAGAGTGATAGTGGTGGAGAGATAGAGGGGTGACAAGGGGGAAATGGAGATAAAATGAAGGAAAGGGCACAGGATGAATGAAGAGAGAGAGAGGGAGAATGAGACATAAAGATGGAGGTGGGAGAGAGAGAAAGAGAGAGGGAGGGAAGAAGAAATACATAGAGAGTGAGAAGTGGAGAGAGAGAGGGAGTGACAAGGGATATATGAGGAGAGAGAGTGTATGTTTGGGGGTGAGATAAAGAGACAAAGAAGGATAGATCGAGACAAGTGGGGAGAGAATGAGAGATAAGAAGAAAGGGGGATTAGTAACACAGTTGAAGAAAGAGACAAAGAGAGAGAGAGAGAGAGAGAGAGAGAGAGAGAGTGATAGGGGAAGAGATACGACTAGAGGGAAGAGAGAGAGAGAGAGAGGCAGGAGAGGAAAGGAAAGAGAGGAAGGACAAGAGAGAGGCCTTGATAGAGAGGAATAGCATGATGGTGGAAGAGAGAGAATTGGAGGGGGGAGAGAGAGGGAGGTTGGAGAGAAAGGGAGAGAGAGGAAGGACAAGAGAGAGGAGGAGAGAGGGAGGGAATAAGAAAGACATAGAAAGTGATTAGTGGAGATAGAGAGAGAGGGAGTGACAAGGGAGAGATGGAGAGAGGGTGTGTATGTTTGGGGGTGAGATATGAGACAAAGAAGGAGAAATGGAGAGAAGGGGACAGAGAGGCATATAGTAACAAAGTTGGAGGGTAAAGAGAGAGAGAGAGAGAGAGAGAGGTGGGAGAGAAAGGGAGAGAGAGGAAGGGAGAGAAAGAGGATGTGAGAGAGTGGAGAGAGGTAGGGAAAGAGATATGGAGATGGAGGGGGAGAGGGAGAGAGAGGGAGGCATGAATAAAGACATAGAGAGATAAAGGTGGAGAGAGAGAGAGAGAGAGAGAGGGAGTGATAAGGAAGATGGAGAGAGAGTGAGAGAAGATAACAGGAGGGAAGAGAGATAGAAGCAGGGGAGAAGGAGAGAAGGAGAAGAGAGAGGGGGAGAGAGAGGCAGAGGAGGAGGGAGTGATAGATAGATAGATTGGAGAAAGAGGGTGTATGTTTTGGGGGTGATATAGAGAGAAAGAGGGAGATAGAGATATAGATGGAAGGTGAAGAGAGGGAAGAAGAGAGAGATGGACACAGGGAGGGAGGGACAGAGATATTTTAGTGTAGATGGTGATTTCTAATCCTATTTGATTGCTTGCACTAGATGCATTAATTTCAGTGTAGATGTTGATTTCTAATTATATTTGATTGTTTGTACTAGATGCATTAATTTCAATGTAAATGACATCTTATCATATTTGATTGTTTGCACTAAATGTGTTGATTTCAGTGTAGATGGTGATTTCTAATCCTATTTTATTGCTTGTACTAGATGCATTGATTTAAATGTAGATGTAAGTTTCTAATCCTATTTTCTTACTTGCACTAGATGCATTGATTTGAGTGTAGATGTTGATTTCTAATCCTATTTGATTACTTGCATTAAATTCATTGATTTCAATGTAGATGTTGTTTTCTAATCTTATTTGATTGCTTGCATTAGATGTATTACTTTCAGTGTAGATGTTGATTTCTGATTTGACGTAATTGGATGTATGATGGTACATTAATTTTAAAGTGATGGATTAACAATGTGGGCAAAAAATGATTGATAATGTACATTGATTTTTGTGTTATAGTAATTTGTCCTATTAATATTGGAGATCAAGAGACACAATGTATGATGTTTACTATAGCAGCTTGAACTAAAGATTTAAAATGGTTTATGATTTCATCTGTGTGACAAAAATAACAAGGGTGACAATCAGAATAGTAAAAGAAAATATTTTGAGATTGATCACAATGATGACTATTTGTAATTGACTGCATTATTATTATTCACATTTTCTATCATTGAACACTATTACATGGTCACTTTGCATTCAAAAATTATATCATCATTTTTCATCATTAAAGTTATTAGCAATATTTATCATCTCAACAAACTGAGGTAACCAAGTAAATTTAAAATTAAAATGATCAAATAAATCTCAGACATATTTAGCATATTTAAAATTATTATATTATATTAGATGCATTTACATATTATTGATAAAATTAATCATATGTTCAATAGATTTTCCTTGGCTACACACGATTGCAACCAGCCTAGATCCATCTTAACTCTGAATCTATTAAGTGCCAAGAAGGATCAAATCTATCGATTTCCTCAAGTTTTGCACTCAAAAAATAAGTTTGCAGCTTGAGAAAATTAATCCCTCTCGGTGCTTGATAGATCCAGAGTTAAGATGGATCTAGGTTAGTTTGTTTGTCAAGTTGTCTATGTTCTTCCAGGCTTTACTTGTGGCTTAAGAAACAACGATCTAGTGGTATCTAAGCCATCAAAGTCACTCGGGGATTGCATCCATCTTGGGCCACACCAGCCCTAAGTTGACTGAATTTTAGTGTGTTTCCTCCCCTAGCACTGGTGCAACAACCTCCATGAGGTTTGATCTTAGATTGCCTTACTAATGAAGCCAATCCTCAACGGATTGTGCTAGTAAGACTTGACTCCACAATTTACAATCTTGATCAAAGTCAGTAATCTTAATAATAACGTAAGTACATGGTTTTCAATTACATTTGAAATTAAACTCACCCTAATCCTAATTTAATTTGAAATAAATTATAAACCAATAATTAAATTTTTAAAGAGTGCTTTCATAAGGTTCAAATAATCAATTAAACATTTAAAATAATAATAATAATTCATAAATCAATAATCAATAATTAAAGTTTCAGAGAGTGCTTTTAATGTTCCTCATAAAACTCAATTCTCAATTATTTTCCATCATTTCCAATTAGGTATCCTTAAAACCTAATTTTTTAAGGATCCTTCATAAACATGTTGATAATTTATTTTGGAAAAACTATTAAAAATATTGTACATTATTCTTTATTAGATATTTATTTTTTAAATAATTATTTATTTATTTGAGAAAAAATAAATTTTTGTTTAGTATTTTTTTTTTTTAAATAATAATAAATCCTTGAGAGGGATTAAATCTCTAGAGGTGCAAAACTCTTTTTTTACTGCAAACCCATTTTTTTAGTACACTAAAAAAGATGTTTGCACCTTGAGAGATTTGATCCCTCTAGATGCTTAATAGATCTAGAGTTAACAAGATCTATCTTGGTTTATATATGAGAAATGTTTATTGTTTTCCACTTAGAGAAAATTTATCACACAAAAACGTTTTTAACTATGATATACCAATTATTTTTTACTTTGATAAAATTTACCTCACACCAAAGTAATTTTTTCACCCAACATTTTATTTTTGTAACTATTCCAATTCCAATTTCATTTAACATTTTACAAGCAACACACATTATTTTGGTTATGTAAGTATTCCAATCTCATGCAACATTTTACACATAATAGGAGATGGCATTTTAGTTTTGTAAATATTCCAATTTCAAGTAACATTTTACATGTAATAAGAGTTGAATTATGATTTATTAGTTTTACGTTTTGACAGAAAATCTTATATGATTTTTTACATTACAAACAAAAACTAATCTAATTGGAATGAAGAATTAGGTGTTTGTAAGATTTACAGTTGGTGAGTTTGTTGTCCCAATGTGAAGAAAGGCAAAATTTTTGAAGATGAAACATATCTTAGCGACAAAAATACTCCTTCCCTAAATGAACCTTATACTCTTTTTGTTTCTTGAATTTTGTCCACACTTAATTTCCTTTTGTGATTAACAATATAATTGTATATATGTGATTTTTATTAAATTCAATATTTTATTATTATTATTCATTAGCCACCATATATTCTCCCTAATATTCTTATTTTTTATTTTTCATATTATATAAATTAATGTATGTAATGTGAAACACCTCGACAACGTATCCTCATGTACTCAGTTGTAGGCCAATTATAGGTTAGAAATTAATAAAATTTGTGTATAAATTTTAAATCTTTTTTTTTATATTTAAAATTAAGTCCTATTTTTATAGAGGCAAAAAAACGGAATAAAACATTTTTATAATTTTTGATGAAAATGGTTTTTATATCCCATAGCATCCCAGTAACTATGTAACCTGAGAGCACCAAACCCTTATATGTGACTAGAAATAAGCTTCAAATTTTTGAAGTGAGAGTAATTGTTGATGGTCGGGTGATTCAGTAGAGCTATATTTTGGACTATTTCCATAGTTCAATATTTATATTCAAGTAGGGAGGGGGAAAACTTGAAAACTTTTGTTTGTACACTTTTGATATTGGGGACGATGGAACAGAAGCTACTAAGTTGTAACCAGATGTTAAATACACTATTGTTGAAACCTATCTCAAGCGCTTTTTATTATAAACGAGAGTAGCTCTTATTTTAACTTGACCTTTTGTATATGATTTCATCATCATGGCCAACCTCAATACAATTTTTCTCAAAATCTCGCAAAATACCATCATAGAGATTTGATTTCGTGAGTACCTTAAGTTCAATTCAATGCCTGTGTTCCCATTTTTTGCTACTTCATGCTTTGAAATATGTATTGAGTTTGTCGTGATTCTATTTATTAATGGCGTCTCTTCCGCTCTAGTCCAATCCATGTAAATATATTCCATTTTACTCTTTTTTTTTCACAGAGAAAAAACAACAGGCTTTGAATTAAAAATTAAGTTGTTACATTCATCCAAGAAACAGACCCTGTAATAGCGACTAAACGGACCAACTAATTTAGAAAACATGTACATTAGATAGAACCAGAAAGAAAACCTCACCCAACAGATAAAAGGCACTTTGATATAGAAATATGATTGCATGTGATAGTAAAGAAACTTGGAAGAGACAGAGGCCCCATACAACAAAAAAATATGGGAAGACAAAGCATCAAGCAAAAATGAAGTTTCTAGAACTAGTCTACATTAGACAATCAAAATGGATATACCTAGGATGAACTGAGGAGCCACGCTTGGAGAGTCGGTCTGCTAAGGTGTTCTACTCTCAGAAAATATGGAGGAAAGAGAGAGAATGAAATAAGGTCTACACAGTGGATATTTGCTCCATCCAATGGCTCAAGGATGGAATGTCAAGAGAGAGTCCACCTTAAGCCCAAAAGATAGTCAATTTGGAATCCCCAAAGATGATGATCTTGTCCACTTCTAACCATAAATCACATCTTAGGACTCCCAAGAAGGAAAGCACCTCAACTCGCGAGTTAGAGTTGGAACCTCCAGACAAACAGAAGTGATAATGATCTAAAGGAGATAGGGAGATGAAGGGTCCACCCACATAGCCCCCTCAAAGGCACCATCAAAGAAACCCCTTGGAAAGTTATTTCCCATAACTTTGAAAGTCTTGTCACTCTTTTTTCTACTGGGAGAGATAGGTACAATATTCAAGAATTACTCGACATCTTTGAGGGAATTTTGCCTCAAATTCGGAGCAGCATTGTAAAAAATGCATGCATTATGACTTCACCATTGCCCAAAATAAATACATAGGAATGGACCTGTGTAATCTATTGTGTGGGGCCCAAAATTGCAACATGAAAGGATGGAGGTTTTTTCCTCAACATTATTAATATTGAGCAAAGAAGTGATCTCCTCCCAAACACCAAGGCCCAAGGGACATAGTAAGAAAATATGTAAAATATTCTCCTCCATGGATCTACAAAGTGGATAGACTCCAAGGCCCAAGAAACCTATTTTGGTAAGTTTGTCCCACATTAGAATACGGTTATGGGAAACAAGCTAGGTGAAACATTTCAGCTTCATCGGTACCTTCCATTTCCACATCCGGGCTAGCCAAATGGAGAAGGGATTAAGCATAGGCCTATCATATATATAATAGTAAAACTCCTTACTCGAAATTTCCCTTCTCTGAGTTGTACCTCCCCAAGTGATATGGTCATCTTTATCAGCACGAACAATGCCCACTTGAATAACTTTAGAGTGGAATAAATCCCATTTGAGATGAAATTCTGGCTATAAGTCCAACTCTATTGCTTAACTCCAATAAGTAAAGGGAAAAATCGTGTTATTCATAACCCCAATGTGTGAGAGAGTTGTAATATTTATGTTATGCAAATGTTTGATGATAGTAAAGGAGACAGAATGGCTTCCATCCATACTGACCATGTTATCTAAACCAATCATAATTTTGCTTCCCCTTCCAGAATCCCATCTGAGGTTGTTGCAAAGCCAAGGTGGACTTTCATCATGTTGCGCCAAATATAGGAGGTGGAACTCTTTATAGGGGCACCAACTTTGACCCAATCCTCCAGAAGTGGATTATTCAAATATTTTTCATGGATTATGTTTTTCCAGATGTCTCTTGCCACCAAGGCCCTCCACAACTTTTGTGTGAACAGACCACAATTGAAGACATATGTATCCTTGATGCCCCAGCCACCATATTCATGCGGTTTATAGATATTGGGCAATGAGGACAGGTGTAATTTCTTCTTGACTCCATTGTTGAACCAAATGAAGTCAACTATGAATGAGTTGATTCTATGAATGATAGCCATGGGCAGAAAGAATAAATTCATCCAGTAGATAGATATTCCCTGAAGAACTTCCTTTGTCATGATCATTCTCCCACCCAAGAAGAGCCACTTGTTTTCCTACCGAGATAATTTTCTATCAAATTTATCCAAAGTCCAATTCAGATCCCATCTTCTGTATTTGCAAGGCTTTAGGAAGAAAACCAAGTATTCGAAGCCTTCAGCAAGGGTTTTAACACTAATTCCCAATAGATCAATAATTATTTTAATCTCTAGATCATCAACTTGTCTATAAATCAACTCTAATTTTTCTTTATTAATGTATAGTAAATAGGCTCTTCCAAGCTTATCAAGTAGTTGGGAGAAAAAGAAACATTCAACCAAATAGGCCTCCCCAATCCTAATGGAATCATCCATAAATTATTAAGTGTGATAGGGAAATGTTTCTAGAAAATATTCATCCCTTAATACAACACTCTTCCCTAGTAGCTCCTTGAGTGCCCTGATTGTTGGGTGTTTGTTATGTTCTTTCCATGACTAGTCGTGTGCCTTGGAAAAAAAAATTGGACCCTATATTAGGTGGGCAGACCTACCTATGGTTTTGTGCATAAATTTTGCACATGATTTTGGGCATTATGGTTTTATTCCCATGGTATTTTGTAAATTTGGTCAAGGGAACTACAGTTATGTTCTAATCCGGGGTTAATGGATTGGGGTTTATGAATGCTTCATCATGTATATATATTTATTGTAAAATTGAAAGGAACATAATGAAAAATCAATCTGGTAGTCCTGGTTTTGGGATCCAAGGGAAAATATTTGTGTATTTTTTTTGTATTCTCGTCATTATTTATTTTATGTTTTTAAAATTCGTCTGTGAGTAATTTTTGTACAAGGTTAAAACCTACACTGCTTAGACCCTCCATCACTATAATGAAGAGTAAAGGGGATAACTAACATCCCTGTCACAGTCTGATGGATTCTGAAAAACTCATAAGGTTGTCCATTAATTAAAACAACTATATTTACAGAGGAGACACATGCCATGATCCAGTCAACATGTCTTCTTTGGAACCTGCACCTATGAAGAATAAATCTTAGAAACCCCTAGTCCACCCTATCATATGCCTTGATGAGATTGATCTTCCTGAGGAATGCCTTCATTATTTTTGTGTGAATGGAATGTATACACTCCTAAATTATTCCAACCACATATTGGATTTGTCTTCCCGCAAGAAAGCCAAATTTCTCCAAAGTAGTATGTTCATATAGTATATCGAAAGAAAGCCAAATTTCTCCAAAGTAGTATGTTCAGATAATATATGTTTAATTCTATTAGCAATAACTTTGGAGATCATTTTATATACTACAATGCATCAAGATATTGGCCTAAAATCTATGAAAAATAAGGGGGGAGAAGATTTTGGAATGAGGGTGAAGAAAGTTGCGTTTGTAGCACTAGATATCTTTCCCTGGAGGCGAGACTCCTCTACCATTGCCATAAGATCAGAGCCCATGATTTATAAAATGAAGATGAAAAGCTCAACAAACCAACCATCTAGTTCAGGACTTTTATGCTTAGCAAGCTCACTTAGTACTCCTTTTGATTCTTCAAAAAATATTATGTTGTCTAAATGAACTCAGTTAGCCTATGTGACCATGCAGGGGAATAGATTAGCCAATTCCCAGTGATCTCTCAAAAATGTTTTATCTAATGCTTGATACTACTTGCTGAAATGTTAAAAAACCTTCACTTGTATGTCCTTGACAACTGTGAGGATCTCATTCTGATGACTCTGAATTTGTTAGATGTTATTAATAATTTTTATATTTGACGCCACCTTGTGGAAGAACCTATTATTTTTATCCCCATATTTTATCCATGCCATTCCACTTTTTTTTCGCCAGTCATCCTCCTGTCTTTTAAGAATTTGAATCTTTCTACCAACCAGGTCAAAGATATACTTCTTGTTTGTCTCAAAGAAATGTCCAGCATTTGATGGGGCTATCAAAAAATCTATTTGTGACTCAATCTCTACTAATTCCTTAGTGAGCTCCAATTTCTTCTTTCGAATCCATATTTTCACCTCATGTTTGAGCCTACTCAATTTATGTGTTACCAGATCCATTTTATGTATAGCAGAGAATTCCATAGGCTTTGTCAAAGATTTGTTAACCAATTCCACAAATTCTTGGCCTTGGAACTATGTGTGATTACTTTGAAAGGTAGAGCAATGTGGTCATTTTCTCCAGACCATTCAAGAAAAATTGTGTCATGATCAGAGGTGCCCAGTTATGAGTTCCATTATTTAAGATTTTATAGCCTTTCGTAAATGGAAGTGTGGAGCCGAAAGAGATCCAAAATTTTCACTATACCTTCTATGCTTGTTCTACTCTTTCTCCAAGTGTGATGAAGTAAAATTATGAGTACAGACACAAACAATTCCTCTAGCCCAATAATGGGTCTAGCCACAAATGATACATTCTATGGAAGATTTCTTTAGGTTAGAACCAATTAAGATGGCCTACCTCTTAGTATGCTTATCCCGTTTGATGATGACCTTGCTCGCTTGCTCCAACTATCTCTCGTTCCCTTCTTGGAACACCTGAAACAAGTAAACAACAACAAACAACAATTGTGATAATAGACAAATTGTAATTCAACCTACTTAACAAGTCAAGAAGAATTAGGCCATACACATGTGAGATAACACATTATGTAGGAAATCAATCAATAGTTGCATATATATTGAATCAAGAAGATATTACAATCATTGTCTTGACATTATCGTTCTCCCTCGACAAAACCAGGTTCCCACACACTCTTGTTAGCATTCCATGATGGCCTCAACAATGATAGTTTTAAGTCTCTTCCCTTTAGGCTTCACACTAAACCAAATTCACACTTCTCCCTCACACAAATAGAGATCTACAACTATGAATAGATTTTTGTTTACTCCAAACTTAATCAGCACTAGCACACCAACATTAACACTTCAATGCTAGCTTGTGCTTGGGAAAAATGGAGGTTTATATAGCATGAATAGATGGGAGATGGTTCATCTTCTCATGGGAGAAGGTCTTATCTCTTGAGGTAGTTCCATCCTTATAGGGGAAAGGAGCCCAAAATAACATCCTTGATTCCATTTGACTCAACCATTTACCAGACTTTTGTTATGAAGCTTCTAGAGTTGGAAGCTTCGACGCCTTATTTAAAAAACTTTCCAAAAGAGGATTGGCATGAATAAAACAAAGCTCAGTCACTCCGGTTGGTGCTAAGAAAAGTGTCAATCCTTGCATATCAGTGCGAGGAGGACAAGGGTCATTAACGTCGGTCTTGTAAATTGGGAAAAACAGAGGATTTGTGGGAAATGGTGCAAAAGGGAATTGTTCTGCTCATGAAGAGGGACACAATGGGAGTTTCTTCATGAAGGGAAAGCATGTAGGGTTCACTACAGAGCTCCTCCAGGATCATGGAATGGGGAGTATAGGGACAATGAAAAAATGTCTTGTAACAGATGCCCCCTAAAGCGTGAAGGCTGAAATAGAGCGAGGGATGAAATGCTTTATGAATCAGTGCGGGGACCCTGTCTTTGTCATCAGAAAACCTGCAAGAAAGTAAAGATACATATACATAACTGAAAACCCTATCAAATGATACATGAATCATTGTATGGATGCAACCATCCAGAGAATGGTCATTTAAATGGATCCAGGCATGGGTGTAGCCATCCGATAAAGAGGATCATATTGAAACCAAGGTATGGTCGCAGCCATCCAAAAATGAGAAGGGTCACATATGATAACTCATGGTATGGTCGTAGCCATCCATCTGAAAGAGACATGTATATCAACATAATCATGTCACACCATTTCATAGCCTGAAATTTTGTAATCTGAGCCCAGGGTCTTCCTCTTCAACACAACCCAATCAAAGTACAAATTATAACATGTGAATAGATGTGTTGGTGTTGAACATGATAGAAAATTGCTTGATTACCAGCTAATGATGTGAACAGTTATCAAGCGCAAGAGAAACCACCAATAATGAAAATGGTCCTCAAGGTACTAGCAGCACAATCCACAGAATGTGAATAGAGTAACTGAAGTCGAACACTTATGAAATCAACCGATCGAAAGCCAATGATGTGATATTGTCATCGAGTGTGAAGAACTTGCCATTAGGGAATGCAAGCTCTAAGGTACTGGAAGGGAGTCTCTCGGTCAACTTCTCGGGTAATGCGCTGAATTCGACAAGAAGTGACTATGTCGAAGGAGGGCCATAATGTATCCCACATCATCGACACGAGACAAAAGGATGTAAAATGATTTTGGATGATACAAAGAATCAAGGGTAAGTGTAACTACAGAAGAACAAATCTTGAACCTATTAGTGACACGATTGGGAGTTTGGAAGCTTTTGAATCCATAGGATCGGTGGTCATGGTGATGTGGTGGAGATCAAAAGGAAGGCAAAAATGGATGGCCCAACCCAGGAAGGTCAATGATACAAAGGAGGATATCCTCCCAACCCGACATGAAACAGAAAGTGTCATGTTCAAGAGTGAACTGCTGACACAACTAATTAGATTTCCAAATTTTCCCCCATCATTTTTGGCAGGTACCCCAATTATTTTGTAATCGCAAGCTTGAAGGGGATAGCATATTCTTGCACTGTAAGTTCATCCTTCAGACAAACTGAACTAGTAAGTTTAACGAGCCCTAGGAAGGAGAAGCTCATGTTTGTCATGGTGACGAATCTGATGTCATTTAATATTTTAACGAGTCCAACAAAGGTGTAACTCAGTATCTTTTTCATGTTTAGAGAGTTTAAAAAAGACATAGAAAAGAAAACTCCACATGGTCCCTTTTCATACATTTGTGTCTCTCAAGCCTAAAATGGTAGAAAATAATACTTGAGAGAACCGCTTGACCATTTCAGTCAAGGAGTACCTTTTTCGTAAATAGTGCATCCCAGCCTAAAAAAAGGGGTAAACTTATATTGGGCGCACGATGTTTTGCATTTTTTAACAAGTTTGAAACGACAAAGGCTCGGCCATCCTTTTGTTTATAAAGGGTCAAAAAAGAGCTTGAAAGTAGACCCCCCATTTTATTCTCTTTTACGAGTCAAAATGGAAAAATACTCAGCAATCTTTTCATATGAGTTTTACGAGTCAAGAAAAGAGCTGAAACCCGACTCAGCTTCATCGTTGAACATCCATCATGTGTCGCTGTGCAAAAAGATAAAGTACATTATCCAATTCTTGAGGCAAAATAGGTCAAAACATTTACAAAACTTAATATTTCATAAAAACTAAATAAAAGGGAGGAAAAGTAAATATCTTTAACCATTTACCATTTTACCTTGTTGTGAAAAACTTTTCAACCACATTTGCCCTAATTGTTTCGGAGCGGATTACGGGAGATCCACGAGGACATTCGCTAAGCCACCACTTGTAGGTAAGAGCCAAAGCCTTAAGATTCATCCATTTTTTGGGTTTTTTAGGGAGGTTTTGTAAAAAAAATCGCCCTCAGTCGGCGTGAGTTTCGGACAAGGAATCGTACCGGCCGAGGGTGATTAAAACGTCCTATCACGCCTTCGGCGCAATTATTTTTAAAACAGGCGTGTTGGCATTGTGAACAAGGAAAAAATTAGTTTCCCTTCAAAACCACCATTGTAGTCCAAATTTTATTGGCCAAAAATTATTATTGACTTAAACACATGGTTTTTGCAGGAAAGAATCGTCGAAAATGGTAGACTGGAAAGAACGTGAGCACGAAGATGTGGACACCAAGGCACTGAATGATCCAAATTACCTTAATTCTTTGAGGAACTATGGGCTCCTCAATTTCTTTCTCACACCAGGGATGCGGGCCCAACCTGAGCTGCTTCGATACCTGATTAGTCTCTAGGACATAAATCGGGACATATTCATCATTGGTGACTAGGAGCTAGAGTTAAAAAATTCATACATATATTTCATCACAGAGTGTCACAGAGAGGGGAAATAGTCAACCTATATGGGTCACGACCGATTGGGGAAAGCATATCCACGTTGGTTACCAATTATTTCCCTGAAGCCCTCAAATCCAAGAGCGATAAGATTGAGATTTCCACTGTGCGAGATCTGACACTAGGAGTGCTATTGTTGACTATCAACAGAGTGGCAGGGTCCCAAGTAGTGCATGAGACTAACAAGTCAAAATTTCTATATGCCATCGACTGTACAATAGTGATGATCTTCAATTGGGCAGAATCCATGAAGATCAACATAAAACGTCAGCTAATAAAAGCTAAGGTGGGGATCCTGAAGAGATTTTGCTTCGAATCTATACTAGTGACCTTTTTCTTGGAACAGGTGCCACTGTTCCAGTACCATTTGACTAAGGTATATCCTCTGATGCCACATGACCCGCAAATAGCCCACTGGAGTCATTTGATGCTTGGGATCACTAGGGGCCATCATATGTCTTAAAGGCCTGCCTTCTTTTCATGGCTACGATGACAACTAATCGTCGTGGAGGACTGGCCATACAATGGCACTGACTTCCACGGATATCCAGACATGCCGCTACCAAATGGAGAGGATTTCGATGACAAAGGTAAAAAAATCAAATTTTTAATTTTGTGATTTTTTAGTTGTTTTATATATATATGCATTTATAACATTTCATTTTGTTAATGCATATGTTGGACAAGAGCGTCCTGCTGGGATGTCCCCAATAGCCAGGCGTGTCACCCGCCAGTTTGATGCCGCTCCCTATCAGGAGGGGAGTGACAACGAGGAACCTTGAGGGGTTGACTCGTGGTATCCTAGAATATGCTCGAGTGGGTGATATTCCTCGCCAGTAACAAAGACACGCAGTGGGAGTATCAGATCGGATTCGTCGATTGCTGACTCATGTTGCATGAGTCGTTTCATGCTACCACGATCACCATGTTGATTAGTTCCTAGGTCCAACATTTTACATTTTTGAGGCCCGCAAGCCGCCGATGTTATTTGAATGCACATATTATTTTTTGGGGGTTTTGACGTCTCAAAAATTATCACCATATATGTGTGTGTGTGTGTGTGTGTGTTGTATTTTATTGCTTACTATGGTACAAATGATTTGTTTTGTCTTTAACATGTTTTGTAAATGTCTATCCAACACATAATTAGCTAATGCACCTGTCAATGTATTCATGTGCCTAGGAATATGATGATATGTAATGTAAGAAAAATCCCTTTCCTGTAGACGAATACGGAGATAAATTCTCAATATCTGAGGGTTTCTGATGGAATATTTCACATTGAGTTGAATGACAACAAGATATGAATCCAGGTTGACAACCAACTCCCGAATGTCAAGAGCAATAGCTTATGACAACAGTTTGATGACTGCACTATATTCAACAATGTTATTAGTTGTGCGACCTAAACAAATAGCTTGAAGATCAATCAACTCACCATGAGGGTGATAGATAACCCATGCTGTGGAGGATAGATTCCAGGTACTACGGCAAGCACCATTAGTGAAACCAATGTGAGGAGTCACAGACATCTGCAAAGCAAGGAAAAACATAGTAAACAGGAAAGTTGTTTGAAAATTAACACTCCAAACCACACTGCACAAAAATGAATGAAACACTAATGTACACAAGTAACCATGCAATATGACTTAAGCATAGTACTTCTTGAGATAAAGCCTGTTTCAGGGCTTGTCCATAGTATTGCCTTCATAATCAATAAGCTCATAGGCCCCTTTTTGCAAAACGCATTTTACAATGTAGGGTCCATGCCACATGGGCTCGAACTTGCCTACCCCAACTTATCATTAGCTTGGCCGTATAGTAAAACCAAATCACCCTCAGAGAACATGTGAAGGGAGACCAACTGATCGAAATGGGACTTGACTCGCTTCTTCTATGCTTCAATGACCAAAGTAGCGAGATGATGAGTCTCATCCAGCTGTTCTAAATATAAGAGGTGATCTTCCTAAGGTGATGTTTCGGGGAGAATTTCGATGGCTAGCTTGAGTGAAGGAATCTTGCATTCAATCGGCAACATTGCTTCTAGACCATAGACAAGCTGTAATGGTGTGAAACCAGTAGCATCCTTGGTCGAGGTTCGGTAAGCCCATAGAGCTGAGAAGAGCATGAGATTCCAATTTGACTTATGCATCCAAATAGTACGCTGAAGCATTGTAACCAAAACTTTGTTCACAACTTCAACTTGACCGTTGGCCTGAGGGTAAAATGGGGTTGAGCCATTGCGGCGCAAAACCAATGTAGAGGTCAGCTCATCCATCATGTATTCTCAAAAATGGGAGCCATGGTCTGTGACAATGGCTTGAGGTGCGTTGAACATGGAAATAACGTGATTGAAAAGAAATTGAATCGTCGTTTTACGGTCTGTAGAGTATGTAGGCATTGCTTTGACCCATTTGGTGAAATAATCCACATCAACGATAATATAACCATGCCCCCCGACTGAATGAGGGTTACATGTCATATATTCTATGCCCCATCTAGCAAAAGGATAAACGGTAATGACGGGGTGTAAGTGAGCAGGTGGGGCGCGCATCTTACGTTGGTAAATTTGGCATTCATGGCACTTGCGAACAACAAGGATGCAGTATTGAAAATGGATGGCCATAAATAACCAGTGTGAAGGATTTTTTGAGTGGTAGCATAGCCAGACATATGACCGCCACATGCCTCATAATGGAAATCATTGATAACTCTTTCAGCCTTCTCGAGAGTAAGGCATCGACGAATAACTGAATCGACACCAACACGATATAAAGTATCGCCAATAATATGGTAGGGTTGGGAGTGATGCCAAATCCGTCGGCGATCATCCGTAGTCAACCTGGACTGGAACGTGGATGTCTGGAGATACACGATGATATCACTGTACCACGGATCAAGGGTGATGATTAGGAAAAAAGTCTCGTCCGGAAGCTATTCATCTACACTAGTGGGGAGAGACGTAGAATGAAGGGAATAAATGAACTCAACAAAAACTAGTGACTTCTTAGATTTGGCAGTGGTAAACACCAAATCGAATTCTTACAAGATGACAATCCATTTAGAATAATTGCCCCCCAGCAACTGACAAGTTAGGATGTAGGTCATGGAGTTGCACTCAAAAATCACAATAGTAGTGCGTAAGAGGATATAGTGCCAAAAACACTGAACAACATGTATGACAGCTAAAGACAAATTCTCGACATGGGCATAACGAATTTCGGTGTTGAGGATATTACAACTAAGGTAGTAGATAACATGTTCATTACCTTCATCGTCATCTTGGACCAAGACCATAGCAATGGTGCTAAGGGCTGAAACTAGGTAAAGGAAGTAATTTGGATGATAATTCAGGGGATGGAACAAAGGAGCATTTACAAGGACAACCTTGAGGTCATCGAAATAATTTTGGGCAACCTCATCCTAGGCAAAGGGCATTCCTTGTTTGAGAAATCGGGTAAATCCTGTGGCTAGCCCAGTGTAACTGGGTATGAAACGACGGAGGAAATTTTCCTTTCCTTGTAGGCTCTAGAGTTGGTGCAATGAAGATGGAGGGGGTAAGTTTACAATGGCCTCGACTTTAAGCGGGTCAATGTGGATACCGTCCTTGGAGACGATAAAGTCGAGGAGTCATCCGGATTCTACGCAGAAAACACATTTATGTGGGTTTAACCAAATGTTGTAGTGTCTACAATGAAGAAAAACCTGCCAAAGATGGTCAGGGTGATCTTAGCGCTTACGAGAATAAGTGGGAAGGTCATCCAAGTAAGACTGAACGATGTTGCAAATATCGTGAAACGCATAGGACATCGCCCACTAAAATGTAACCCCAACATTTTTTAGGCTGAAAAGGATCTTTTTGTACGTGAAAGTAACCCATGGACAGATAAAAGTTGTCTCTTTTGGATCAGAAGGTGGAATGTTAATTTGGCTGTAACCAGAAAAATCGCCCATGAAGGAAAATATTTCACTCCCAGCACATTCATCAATGATCTGATCAATGAAGGGAGTAGGGTAGTTACCCTTAGGACATGCACGATTGAGATCATGGTAATCAATGCAAATGCAGATCGTGCCTTGTTTCTTTGTCACCGGGACAATATTTGACACCCAATCTGTAAGAGGGATCGAATAAATGAAACCAACTTTGAGAAGTTTTTCAACTTCACCCTTAATAACGGCATATTTCCTAGGGTGCATTGGGTAGAGTTATTGGTGAACGGGCTTCGCGTGAGGATAAGTTGGTATTTCGTGCACAACGATGCTAGGATCAATGCCAGGCATTTCTTTACGATCATGTAGACACATCATGTAATTCTTGAAACAGACGAGTATAGGTCTTGATCTCATCCAGAGAGCAAGTTACCCCGATATGGGCATGTTCAACAATACCAAGTTTCATAGAAATATCAATTGGCATCTTTGGGTAATACTACCCAAATTTCCCTCCGACCATATTTCATGAGTTAGGATCGGTGCCAGAAGCAGGAGAGAAGGAAACTAAGAGAACTCTTCGAGATTGGTAGACATGACCGTTGGGCGAGGCAGTGATGAGGAATGATGATGAGTATCATTCCAAGGTGGCTCCTCAAGAGACATTACTTCCATGATACTTTTGTCAACAAGAAAAGTCTCAGCTAAGGGATCAGGAGATTTCGAAGTGCCAAGCCATAGGGATTTAGAATACGTATCGATATAAGTCCTTGAAATAGGAGAATCAAAGAGTATGGAACACGAGGCCGAAAAAATCTCCACGTAATTGATTTCGGCAGGACTAAGTGGCATAACCTCGCCCCAAGTATCAACAAGATTGGGTGAATGTATGATCCAAGGATTAAATTTGACCAAGATCATGTTGATAGAGGCAACATGAGGAGGTGGGAGTGGAAAAAATCCCATCAAGGCAGAATCTTTAAAAAGACCTACCCCCACACTCTCATAAGGAGCACCAGTGTGCTTGACATACAAAACATTGTGATCCGAGGAGGAAGAGGCGAAGAAGGACAGCTGGTCAATAGTGATGATCTTCCCTTGATGTGGAAAATGAATCACGTGAAATAGGGAAGAGGCTATAGCATTCATAGCATGGGTCCAACTCTGTCCAAGTAGAAGATTATAATTGAGATTAATGTCAACGATCTCTACCTCGACTTGTATGGTCTTTCCCTCAAAAGTAATGGCAAGGTTAGGTAAGACACCGAAGGGTCGCGAATCGCGCCCGTTGAAAGCTTCCAAAGTGTTCGTGGATTGGTTCAAAGTAGGAGAACCAATGACCTTCCACCAGGCAATCAACATGATGCAGATGAAAGCACCTTCATTGATGACAGTCCTGTGAATGGTTTTCCCATTGATGATTACCTGGATGAGAAAGGCAATCTGATGAGGCAGGCGTGAAACATGGTTCTCTAGATCAAAAAATATCAAATTGGAATTGGTAGGATCAATAACCCCAATAGCTGACAACAAAGATTTCTGTTGAGACGGACAACTTTGGAGCACCTTAAGAGTCGACATAGCTAATGGTTCTTGAGCTAAATCTTCAACAATATTATAGTGTTGAGCCGCTCAAGCTTTGGGATTGTACGAGGATTTCCTTAGCACACCTCTAGAGCGTGGCTGAATAGTGGAATCAAGGTTAGGGTGGTCAATATGAAGAGGGCCAAAACTCGGGGCAGAGGAAGAAGGGGTGGCCTCTTTCTCTTTCCCGGCTGTCGAAGCAGGAATTTGGTAATATTTTGATCTAGTATCCACATTAATAGGCGTACTCATCATGAAAACTTGAGACCCTGAGGAAGCAGTTGATTGAGGTTGGTCTACCATTTGAGTCTGCTAAGACGGAAATGGCTCTTTCAAAATAGTTGGGGTCCCTTTGAGAAAACGACTAACTTCGGACCGTCGAGGACAATCCTTGGTATACTGATCCTCCTCGCAAATGAGGCATGGATACTAGGCTTCCATTGTGAAGAATCACCAGTAGACGACTTAGAAGGACCCTGTTTTGGAGCATCGGCTTTACCCTTTCCTTTTACTTTCTTCTTACCTTTCAAGGATTTGTCCGCTGTGGTAGACTAGATAGCATGGACCTCTGAGGTTTTACCAGGCCCAAGTGGATTCTAGGAGGAACTATTGGAAGCAGTGTTGGAGACTGACTTCTATTTGGAAGAAGATTTAGCAGGGGTCTGGGACACTAAACCAATTACTCCATCAACAGGAGGTGTAGCTTGTGACTTCGATGCCATGGGATTGGAGGATGGCCACGAAGCATCGAGTAATAACTCATATAAAGTGCCAGACTGAGAATAAACAAGATCTAAGTACTGGGCACGAGTGATGGCTTGTTGTTAGCTAACGCATCCACCCATAGCTATATCGCGAGCAATTGGAGCTACGAATGACTTAGTAAACCATTCGGTGAGCAACTGATCAGAAATATCGAATTTGATCAGGTGACATCTATGCCTCCATTCATGGATGTGATCAGAGATGTGTGTCGCAGTATCTTACTTAAGCGATGTGAGCAAATAAGTGACAGTTTCATAGCGAACCAACAACTTGAAATGCATGAGGAAAGCCATGGCTAAAGAGTTGAAGTCATGGTAAGTACTTCATGTTGAAATATGGCCACAAGAATATTCCAATTTAATTTTTCCTTGAATTAAATTGTGAATTCAAATCAAATTTATTCTTAATAGCTACTTGGAAATAATTAATTAATTTATTTTAAATTAATTAGTTGGAGAAATTCAAGCTAGAAGTCTTTCTGAAGGCATGCAAGAGTTATACCTTAAATTTAGGAGATAATATTGATGTATATTTGAGTTGTAATTAGTTAACTCATTTTACTAAATTAAGTCAAGTTAAATTAGTTCCAAACTGTTTGAGGAACTAATAGTGAGTTAACAATCAATTGATGCATTAATGCACTCAACTAGTGCTACTCCAGTTAACTAAAGATTCCCTAATCAGAAACTCATGCATGTCTATTCTAAGAAAGACCCAGTTGAGATTAATGTTTAATGACAATGTATTATCAGTTGCATGTGTTTTCTCATGGAGAAAACTCATGCATGTAGTCAAGGATTCATCCTTGAGGATTGCGTAGTTTTGAAGGTTGGTTTTCCACTTGGTAATAGGCAAATCATCCACAACGAACAACACAAGGAAATAGGAGTTTGGAGGGTAGAAAGAAAGGCTGGAGAGAAGCCAAGATTGCCTATGAGCATCTGTGAGGATTGTACTGAGAGCTGGCTAGCTGTGAGAGCTAAGGCTTTGTATAATTCCTATGTATGTACACCATGTATGATAATACAATAGTGTGGGGTTTTTAGCTTAGGCTTTCCCCAAAGTATTTTCATGTGTATTGTGCCATTGATTCTTCTTCTTCTATTTATATTGTTCAGCATGATGTTTAAGTTTCTGTAAATTGATAGTAGAAGTAGGTTGTAGTATTCTTCTTTGATTTATGTTGCATATCGGGTTAACCTAAACATATTTTCTACATGGTATCAGAGTTGGATTTGTAGAAATTTTCTACATGGTATCAGAGTTGGATTTGTAGAAATTTTCTACATGGTATCAGAGTTGGATTTGTAGAAATTTTCTACATGGTATCAAAGGTGTGAACAATATACTGAGAAGAGAATTCGAAGCTTGAAGTTTGGGGTTGCATTTACAAATCAAATTCATATCATATTTCAAGGTTGGTCAATGGCATTCTATGGCTTGAGAATCAAGTTTGCTTTGGAAGGTAGCTTGAATTACATAGCATGGAAAGATAGAATGGATGTCGTATTAGAAGACAATGGCTAGAAGGAATTCATTGATCAAGAGATCCCAAAGCCAGGTTCAACTAATGCACAAGAGTTGGCTGAGTAGAAGAAGTGTGTGGCAAAGGTGAGACGGATCATCCTTGAGGGAGTTCAAGACCATATTGTCTCGAGTCTCCATGGGAAGGATTCTCCATTTTCAATGTGAAAGACATTGAAGGACCTCTACCAAAATAGTAGCGACCAGAGGAAATTGACGCTCAAGGATAAGCTTCAAAGAATCAAGATGGAGAAGGGCGATACTATTTCCACATATCTGAACAAGCTCACCACCTGTAGAGATGAGCTTGGAAGTGTGGGAATAACTACTACCGATGATGATATGGTGAGCCTCACTCTTCTTGGCCCTCTAGAGAGTTGGAATAGCCACCAGGAATCTATGAATGGAAGGGAGAAACTGCTGGATTGGGAACAACTGTGGTCGCATCTTATGCAGGAGGAGATCAGGGGGAGCACACGAGATGGTTCTTCATCCAAGAATGATGATGAAGAAAATCCAGCCTTAGTAAGTAAGGCAAGGAAAGGGAAGGGGAAGGCTTCCCATTTCAAATCAAATTCTTCTCATGGAGGGAAGAAGGGTGACATGTCTAAAGTAATATGGGACATTATGCGACTATTTTCCCATCGAAGAAGTCCAAGAAGGGATCCTCAGAAGGATGGGAATGTGAGGCATTAGCCTCTCAGTTCGAAATGGACTTTACCCTCATCGCATGCATGGTGTCATCAATGATGGGTTGTGTCTGGTATTTGACAGTGGAGCCTCATTCCACATGACCGGTGATAAAAATTCATTCAATGCCTTGGAGGAGAAAGACCTCAAGATGCGCATAGAGATGGGTGACAACACAAGGTATAGTGTTTCAGGAGTGGGAACGGTTGCTTTTCAGAGGGAGCACTAAGCTCCTCTCACATTAATAGATGTGATGTATGTGCCTGGATTAAAGAAGAACTTGGTATTGGTCACGATGTTGGAGGACAATGGCTATAATGCTGTCTTCAGTAAAGGAAAGGCGTTCCTAAGACACATAACCATAGGTCAGACCAAGAGGATAGGGATTCAGATGAACAATGTCTGTAAACTAGAGGTAGATGATTGTGCAACATTGAGTACAAAAGAAGAATTGGTGTAAAGCCAAGACATTGGTGAGTTGTGGCACAGATGGTTGGGCCATTTGCATCATGGGGCTTTGAATATAATGCAACAAATATCTACAGGACTTCCCAAAGGTAAACTTGAGCAAGTTGACACATGAAAAGGTTGTACCTTGGGAAAGTACACCAAGTCTTCCTTTCATGATCGAGACAGTTGAGCAGAGGCTATCTTAGAGTGAGTTCATACTGATTTGTGTGGACCATTCTTGACGACATCCACATCGAAGCAAATTTATTATGTGATTTTCATTTATGACTATTCTCATAAATTTTGGATTTATTTCATGCAGAAGAAGGACCAAAATTTCACAAAGTTTTGTGAGTTCAAATCTTTGGTCAAGAAAGAGTCAGGGAAGAAGATTAAGGCCTTGGGAAGTGACAATGGTGGAGAATATGTCTCTCAAGAGTTTAAGGACTTCTGTGCAGTAGAAGAAATTAAACAAGAGTTGACGACACCTCATAACCCACAGCAGAATGGGGTGGCCGATAGGAAGAATAAAACTATTGTAGGGGCAGCACTGGCAATGCTACATGACAAAGGCCTACCACTTCACTTGTGGGCTAAGAAATGCAACACAATGGTCTATTTACAAAATAGAAGCCCACATCGCATACTTGGGATAAAGACACCAGAGGAAGCTTTCTCCGGTAAGAGACCAGATGTGGGTCACTTCAGGATATTTGGCTCATCGGTATATTTCCATGTGACAAAGGATGCATGGAAGAAGCTTGAGTCGATAGCAGAGTTGGGGATCTTTGTAGGGTACACTGATACAACTCACAACTGTATGGTGTACTTACCTACCAGTCGAAGGATAGTGGTTTGCATAGATCTCAAGTTTGATGAGCAGAAGGCCATGCGATTTTCCCTTGAGAGGGAGCTCCAACTACAGGTTGTGGAGGAATTGTTGGTTCCTAAGGAGGAGGAGCCTCAGAATGATGTGGAGCAGCTGCATGCAGAGGTTCCAGGAGTGGAGACATCCACTCAAGTAGAGTCTTCCAGAGATGGACGGAAGCGCACAAGAGAAGCTAACAGATTGTTGGAGGATGCGAGAGGGAATGTGGGAGCAACATCTTCTTAGCACAGACAGAGGTGGTTTTTGAAATATGGAAACAACAATATTTGAATTTAATTTTTCCTTGAATTAAATTGTGAATTAAAATCAAATTTATTCTTAACAGCTACTTGGAAATAATTAATTAATTTATTTTAAATTAATTAGTTGGAGAAATTCAAGTTATAAGTCTTTCTAAAGTCATGCAAGAGTTATCCCTTAAATTAAGGAGATAAGATTGAGTTATATTTGAGTTTTAATTAGTTAACTCATTTTACCAAGTTAAGTCCAGTTAAATTAGTTCCAAACTATTTGAGGAACTAATAGTGAGTTAAAAGTCATTTGACGCATGCATGCACTCAACTAGTGCTACTCCAGTTAACTGAATATTTCTTCATCAAAAACTCATGCATGTCTATTCTGAGAAAGACCCAATTGAGTTAAATGTCAAGGATAGTGTACTATCAGTTGCATGTGTTTTCTCATGGAGAAAAATCATTCATGAAGTCAAGGATTTATCCTTGAGGATTGCGCAGTTTTGGAATGAGATCATCCACTTGGTAATAGGAGAATCATCCACAAGGAACAATGCAAGGAAATAGGAGCTTGGAGGGCAGAGGGGAAGGCTGGAGGGAAGCCAATATTTTCTGTGAGGATTTTATTGAGAGCTGGATAGTTGTGAGAGCTAAGGCTTTGTATAATTCCTATGTATTTCCACCTGTATGATAATACAATAGTGTGGGGTTTTTAGCTGAGGCTTTCCCCAAAGTGTTTTCATGTGTATTTTACCATTGATTTTTCTTCTTTTGGTTATATTGTTCAGCTCTATCTTTAAGTTTCTGCAAATTGATAGTAGAAGTAAGTTATAGTATTCTGTTTTGATTTATATTGCATTATCAGGTTAACCTACATAGATTTTCTACATGGTATCACAGCAAGATTTGTAGAAATTTCTACATGGTATTAGAGTTGGATTTGTAGAAATTTTCTACATGGTATCAGAGGTGTGAACAGTATACTGAGAAGAGAATTCAAAGCTTGAAGTTCGGGGTTGCAGGTACAAATCGAATTCATATCATACTTCAGGGTTGGCCAATGGTGTTCCATGGTTTGAGACTCGAGTATGCCTTGGAAGGTAGCTCGAATTACATAGCACGGTAAGATAGAATGGAGGCTATATTAGAAGAAAATGGCTTGAAGGAATTCAGTGATTAAGAAATCCAAAAGCCAGCTTCAACTAATGAACAAGAGTTGTCTAAGTGGAAGAAGTGTGTGGCAAAGGTGAGACAGATCATCCTTGAGGGAGTTTGAGACCATATCGTCTCAAGTCTCCATGGGAAGGATACTCCATTTTCAATGTGGAATACATTGAAGGAAATCTACTAGAATAGTAGCGACCAAAGGAAATTGGTGCTCAACGATAAGCTTCGAAGAATCAATATGGAGAAGGGTGATACTATTTCCACATATTTGAACAAGCTCACCACCTGTAGAGATGATCTTGGCAGTGTGGGAATAACTACTTCCGACATTGATATGGTGAGCCTCACTCTCCTTAGCCTTCCAAAGAGTTGGAATAGCTACCAAGAATCTGTGAATGGAAGGGAGAAACTTCTGGATTGGGAACAACTGTGGTTGGATCTTATGCAGGAGGAGATCAAGAGGAGCACATGAGATGGTTCTTCATCGAAGAATGATGATGAAGAGAATCTGGCCTTAGCAAGTAAGGAAAGGAAAGGGAATGGGAAGGCTTCCCATTTCAAATCGAATTCTTCTCATGGAGGGCAGAAGGGTGACATGTCTAAAGTAAGATTATTTAACTGTCACGAGATGGGAAATTATGCAGCTAATTTCCCATCAAAGAAGTCCAAGAAGGGATCCTCGAAAGAATCGGAAGGTGAGACATTAGCCTCTAAGTTCGAAATGGAATTTACCCTCATCGCATGCATGGTGTCATCGATGATGGGTTGTATCTGGTATCTTGACAATGGGGCC
Organism: Pinus taeda; assembly: GCA_000404065.3. Lineage (NCBI taxonomy): Eukaryota > Viridiplantae > Streptophyta > Pinopsida > Pinales > Pinaceae > Pinus > Pinus taeda. Next base: position 281,088 of record APFE031152472.1, read on the forward strand.
TCATTCCACATGACTGGTGATAAAAATTTATTCTGTGCCTCAGAGGTAAAATACCTCAAGATGCACACAGATATGGGTGATGACGGAAGGTATAGTGTTTCAGGAGTGGGCACGGTTGCTTTTCAGAGGGAGCATGGAGCTCCTCTCACCTTGAAAAATGTGATGTATGTGCCTGGACTGAAGAAGAACTTGGTATCGATCGATGTTGGAGGACAAAGGCTACGATGTTGTCTTCATAAAGGAAAGGTGTTCCTAAGACACATAGCCACGGGTCAAACCAAGAGGATAGGGATTCAGGTGAAGAATCTATATAAACTAGAGGTAGATGATTGTGCATCATTGAGTACGAAAGCAAAATTGGTGCAAAGCCACGACATTGGTGAGTTGTGGCACAAGCAGTTGGGCCATTTGCATCATGGGGCTTTGAAGATAATACAACAGATATCTACAAGACTTCCCAAAGGTAAACTTGAGCAAGTTGACACATGCAAAGGTTGTAATTTGGGAATGTACACCAAGTATTCCTTTCATGATCAAGACAGTCGAGCAGAGGCTATCTTAGAGCGAGTTCATACTGATTTGTGTGGACCATTCTCGACAGCATCCAAAGTGAAGCAAAGGTATTATATGATTTTCATTGATGACTATTCTCGTAAATGTTGGATTTATCTCATGTAGAAGAAGGACAAAACTTTCACAAAGTTTTGTGAGTTCAAAGCTTTGGTCGAGAAAGAGTCAGGGAAGAAGATCAAGGCCTTGAGAAGTGACAATGGTGGAGAATATGTCTCTCAAGAGTTTAAGGACATCTGTGCAGCGGAAGGAATTAAATGAGAGTTAACAGCACCTCATAACCCATAGCAAAATGGGATGGCCGAGAGGAGGAAAAGAACTATTGTAGGGGCAGAATGGGAAATGTTGCATGAATAAGGCCTACCACTTCACTTGTGGGCTGAGGCATGCAACATAGTGGCTTATTTGCATAATAGAATCCCGCATCGCATACTTGGAATGAAGACACCAGAGGAAGCTTTCTCCAGTAAGAGAAAAGATGTGGGTCACTTTAGGATATTTGGCTCATCGGTATATTGCCATGTGACAAAGGATGCACGAAAGAAGCTTGAGCCGACAGCAGAGTTTGGGATTTTTGTGGGGTACACTGATACACCTGACAACTATCAGGTGTACTTACCTAGCAGTCGGAGGACAATTGTTCGTAGAGATCTCATGTTTGATGAGCAGAAGGCCATGCGAGTTTCCCTTGAGAGGGAGCTCCAAATACAAGCTATGGAGGAACTGTTAGTTCCTAATGAGGAGGAACCTCAAACTAATGCAGAGAAGCTGCATGAAAGGTTCCAGGAGTGGAGACATCCACTCAAGAAGAGTCTTCCAAAGATGGATGGAAGCGCAAAAGAGAAGTTGACAAATTGTTGGAGGATGCGAGAGAGAATGTGGGAGCACCATCTTCTCAACACAGACAGAGGAGGTTGTTGAAGTATGGCAACAAGAATATTCCAATTTAATTTTTCCTCGAATTAAATTTTGAATTAAAATCAAATTTAGTCTTAATAGCTACTTGGAAATAATTAATTAATTTATTTTAAATTAATTAGTTGGAGAAAATCAAGTTAGAAGTCTTTCTAAACTCATGCAAGATTTATCCCTTAAATTAAGCAGATAATATTGAGTTATATTTGAGTTGTAATTATTTAACTCAATTTAATGAGTTAAGTCCAGTTAAATTAGTTCCAAACTGTTTAAGGAATTAATAGTGAGTTAACAGTTAGTTGATGTATGCATGCACTCAACTAGTGCTACTCCAGTTAACTGAAGATTCCCTCATCGAAAACTCATGCATGTCTATTTTCAGAAAGACCCAGCGTAGTTAAATGTCAAGGAAAATGTACTATCAATTGCATGTGTTTTCTCATGGAGAGAAATCATGCATGCAGTCAAGGATTTATCCTTGAGGATTGTGCAGTTTTGGAAAAGATCATCCACTTGGTAACAAGAGAATCATCCACAAGGAACATTGCAAGGAAATAGGAGCTTGGAGGGTAGAGAGGAAGGCTAAAGAGAAGCCAAGATTGCCTGTGAGTATCTGTGAGGATTGTACTGAGAGATGGCTAGCTGTGAGAGCTAAGGATTTGTATAATTCCTATGTATTTCCACATATGATACAATAGTGTGGGGTTTTTAGCTGAAGCTTTCCCCAAAGTATTTTCATGTGTATTGTGCCATTGATTCTTCTTCTTCTTTTGGTTCTATTGTTCAGCACAATCTTTAAGCTTCCGTAAATTGATAGTAGAAGTAGGTTATAGTATTTTGTTTTGAATTATATTTCATTATCGGTTTAACCTACACAGATTTTCTACATGGTACCAGAGGAAGATTTGTAGAAATTTATACATGGTATAAGAGCTGGATTTGTAGAAATTTATACATGGTATAAGAGCTGGATTTGTAGAAATTTTCTACATGGTATCACAGGTGTGAATAGTATACTGAGAAGAGAATTCGAATCTTGAAGTTCGGGGTTGCAAGTACAAATCGAATTCATATCATACTTCAGGGTTGGCCAATGGCATTCTATGGCTTAAGACTCAAGTATGGCTTGGAAGGTAGCTTGAATTACATTGCATGGAAAGATAGAATGGACATTGTATTAGAAGATAATGGCTTGAAGGAACTTATTGATCAAGAAATCCAAAAGCCAACTTCAACTAATGCACAAGAGTTGGCTGAGTGGAAGAAGTGTGTGGCGAAGGCGAGATGGATTATCCTCGAGGGAGTTAGAGACCATATTGTCTCGAGTCTCCATGGGAAGGATACTCTATTTTCAATGTGGAAGACATTGAAGGACCTCTACCAGAATAGTAGCGACCAGAGGAAATTGGCGCTCAAGGATAAGCTTCGAAGAATCAAGATGGAGAAGGGACATACTATTTCCACATATCTGAACAAGCTCACCACTTGCAGAGATGAGCTTGGCAGTGTGCGAATAACTACTACCAGTGATGATATGGTGAGCCTCGCTCTCTTTGGCCTTCCAAAGAGTTGGAATAGCTACCAGGACTCTGTTAATGGAAGGAAGAAACTGCAAGATTGGGAATGACTATGGTTGGACCTTATGCAGGAGGAGATTAGGGGGAGCACACAAGATGGTTCTTCATCCAAGAATGATGATGAAGAAAATCTAGCCTTAGCAAGTAAGGCAAGGAAAGGGAAGTAGAAAGCTACCCATTTCAAATCAAATTCTTCTCATGGAGGGAAGAAGGGTGACATGTCTAAAGTAAGATGCTTTAATTATCACGAGATGGGACATTATGTGACTAATTACCCATTGAAGAAGTCCAAGAAGGGACCCTCAGAAGGATTGGAAGGTGAGGCATTAGCCTCTAAGTTCGAAATGGACTTTACCCTCATCACATGCATGGTGTCATCGATGATGGGTTGTGTCTGGTATCTTGCTAGTGAAGCCTCATTCCACATGACTAGTCATAAAAAAATATTCAGTGCCTTGGAGGAGAAAGACCTCAAGATGCGCATAGAGATGGGTGACGATGGAAGGTATAGTGTTTCAAGATTGGGAACGGTTGCTTTTCAGAGGGAGCATGGAGCTCCTCTCACCTTGATAGATGTAATGTATGTGCCTGGACTGAAGAAGAACTTGATATCGGTCGCGATGTTGGAGGACAAAGTCTACGATGTTGTCTTTAGTAAAGGAAAGGTGTTCCTAAGAACATAGCCACGAGTCAGAGAAAGAGGATAGGGATTCGGGTGAATGATCTCTATAAACTAGAGGAAGATGATTGGGTAGCATTGAGTACAAAAGCAGAATTGGTGCAAAGCCAAGACATTGGCGAGTTGTGGCATAGGCGGTTGGGCCATTTGCATCATGGGGCTTTGAAGATAATGCAACAGATATCTACATGACTTCCCAAAGGTAAACTTGAGCAAGTTGACACATGCAAAATTTGTACCTTGGGATAGTACACCAAGTCTTCCTTTCATGATCAAGATAGTCGAGGAGAGGTTATCTTAGAGAAAGGTTCATACTGATTTGTATGGACCATTCTTGATGGCATCCACATCGAAGCAAAGGTATTATGTGATTTTCATTGATGACTATTCTCGTAAATGATGGATTTATTTCATGCAAAAGAAGGACCAAACTTTCACAAAGTTCTGTGAGTTCAAAGCTTTGGTCGAGAAAGAGTCAGGGAAGAAGATAAAGGCCTTAAGAAGCAAAAACGATGGAGAATATGTCTCTCAAGAGTTTAAGGACTTCTGTGCAGTGGAAGGAATTAAACGAGAGTTGACAACACCTCAAAACCCACAATGGAATGAGGTGGCCAAGAGGAAGAAAAAAACTATTGTAGGGCAGCACAGGCAATGTTGCATGACCAAGGCCTACCACTTCGCTTGTGGGCTTAGGCATGCAACACAACAATCTATTTGCATAATAGAAGCCCACATCGCATACCTAGGATGAAGACACCAAAGGAAGCTTTCTCTGATAAGAAACCAAATGTTGGTCACTTTAGGATCTTTGGCTCATCGTTATATTTCCATGTGACAAAGGATGCATGGAAGAAGCTTGAGCTGACAACAGAGTTAGGGATATTTGTGGGGTACACTGATACACCTCACAACTATCGGGTGTACTTTCCTACCAGTCGAAGCACAGTGGTTCGCAGAGATATCCAGTTTGATGAGTAGAAGGCTATGCGAGTTTCCCTTGAGAGGGAGCTCCAACTACAGGCTGTGGAGGAACTGTTGGTTCTTAAGGAGGAGGAGGCTCAAACTGATGCGGAGCAGCTGCATGCAGAGGTTTCAGGAGTGGAGACATACACTCAAGCAGAGTCTTTCAGAGATGGATGAAAGCGCACAAGAGAAGCTGACAAATTGTTGGAGGATGCGAAAGAGAATGTGGGAGCACCATCTTCTCAGCGTAGACAGAGGAGGTCACCTAAGAGGTACACTGGTTACATGGCCCTTGTTGGGGAATGTGTTGAGATCAAGCCATCTTCATTTAAGGAAGCAGTGCAACAGCCCATTTGGGTTGATGCTATGGTGGAGGAGTATGACTCCATAGTTCGTAACAATGTTTGGGACGTGGTTCCGAGACCGGAGAACATGCCAGTTGTGAGTTCCCGTTGGCTTTACAAGGTAAATCAAGCTACTGATGGTAGTGTGGACAAGCATAAGGAAATATTTTTTGCTCGTGGCTTTTCACAGGTCGAGAGGATCATGTTGCTACATTATATTTCGACAGACGAACAAGATGCTGACATTTTGACAAAGGCATTGTCAAAGTGTAAATTCGAGTTTCATAGAGACAGGATCGAGGTGGCAGATAATCCCTTTCTTGTTCAGAGGGAGTGTTGAAATATGGCAACAAGAATATTCCAATTTAATTTGTCCATGAATTAAAATCGAATTTAGTCTTAACAACTACCTGGAAATAATTAATTAATTTATTTTAAATTAATTGGTTGGAGAAATTCAAGTTAGAAGTCTTTTTGAAGTCATGCAAGATTTATCCCTTAAATTAAGGAGATAAGATTGAGTTATATTTGAGTTGTAATTAGTTAACTCAATTCACTGAATTAAGTCCAGTTAAATTAGTTCCAAACTGTTTGAGGAACTAATAGTGAGTTAACGATCAGTTGATGCATGCATGCACTCAACTAGTGCTACTCCAGTTAACTGAAGGTTCCCTCATCAGAAACTCATGCATGTCTATTATGAGAAATACCCAATTGAGTTAAATGTCAAGGACAGTGTACTATCAGTTGCATGTGTTTTCTCATGGAGAAAAATCATGCATGTAGTCAAGGATTTATCCTTGAGGATTGTGCAGTTTTGGAATGAGATCATCCACTTGGTAACAAGAGAATCATCTATAAGGAACAATGCAAGGAAATAGGAGCTTGGAGGGAAAAGAGGAAGGCTGGAGAGAAGCCAAGATTGCCTGTGAGCATCTGTGAGGATTGCACTGAGAGCTGGCTAGCTGTGAGAGCTAAGGCTTTGTATAATTCCTATGTATTTCCACCTGTATGATAATACAATAGTGTGGGGTTTTTAGTTGAAGCTTTCCCAAAATTATTCTCATGTGTATTGTGCAATTGATTCTTCTTCTTCTCGTTATATTGTTCAACTCAATATTTAAGCTTCTGCAAATTGATAGTAGAAGTAGGTTATAGTATTCTGCTTTGATTTATATTTCATTATTGGGTTAACCTACACAAATCTTCTACAGAGGTCACCTGAGAGGTACATTGGATACATGGCCCTTGCTGGGGAATGTGTTGAGACTGAGCCATCTTCCTTTGAGGAAGCAGTGCAGTAGTCGATTTGGGTTGATGCTATGGTGGAGGAGTATGACTCCATAATTCGTAACAGTGTTTGGGATGTGGTTTCGAGACCAGAGAACAAGTTAGTTGTGAGTTCCCGTTGGCTTTACAAGGTAAAGCAAGCTGCTGACGGTAGTGTGGAGAAGCATAAGGCAAGATTTGTTGCCTGTGGCTTTTCACAGGTTGAGCGGATCATGTTGCTGTAGTATATTTCAACAGAGGAGAAAGATGTTGACATTTTGACAAAGGCATTGTCAAAGTGTAAATTTGAGCTACATAGAGACATGATTGGGGTGGCAAGTAATCCCTTTCTTGTTGAGAGGGAGTTGTTAGCCCTGAGGTGCAGTGCTGACATTTTAAAGGTCAAATGAGGATTTGAGCTACTTTGTTGTTCTTAAAAGGGTCCCACATGGGCCATTATTCCTCTTCTTCCCTTACATCGCTCACACTTTACCCTTTCTCTTTCCTAACTTAACCTTCACACCCCGAAAAATTACTCTTTGGCCTTAGCCCCAAGCGCAATAGCCAAAATCATCATAAAACTTCACCCATATGCATTACGCATCTATAGCACATTTCCCGAAGACATCTCGTACCTTCACCGCATCTTCGCCGTTGATTCTTCCCCGCCAATCCAACAGGCAACATCCCATCCGATACACCAAATTATCTGACACTCCTCTTCCGTTAGATCACCCCCACTAGATCTAACTGTCAGCGCCCATATCGTGTGGATAAAAAGCGTGAGAAGTACCCACTTGATGTGGGTGGTTTTTCTTTTTCCTCGCCATTATGTGTCATCCCGTGAATGGCATCAGGCGAGTCCTGAGACTTACCACTTACTGCCTGATGCTCGCACGATATAAACCATTACCACTCAAATCAAACCACCCCACGAATTATCGCCTGCAGATCTCCACCACCCGATAACCGTCTGATCTGCTCGCTTGAAGATATAACGGCTCGAACATGCTCCGCTCCCACCACGACCGCTAGCCTCCAAAAAATGATCTCCGCCACACATCTCCCTTGATCTAATGACCATCATTCACGATCATTCACGACCATCCATCTGCCCATGCAGTCCATACCCCACGTCATGTCTGTTACTCGAAGAGGAAGATGGGCGACTGTGTCAGTCTGGCGACAGCTCGAACACGAAACTGAATTAAAAGAAGAGCATGGCCAGAGGAGAAAACGACATAGCACAACTCAAAAATCAAATTAAATAGTCATGGAACTCCACTACCATGATCAATCTGACTACCCGAAGGACAACATGGTACCAGAATCGATCAGGTTTTCGTAGTAGAGAAAGAAACTACGTTTAAAGACACTATCAGACAATTAATGGTAGTGGTGGTCAATTAAGACCCCTCCATCCCTAAATGGATAAGAGCCATTGTAATGATAGAATATAAATAGCAAGAAGAAAGATGTAATCAGGGTTGGCAATTGTGTTTCGGTTCAACTTCTGGATATTGTATATATTCTGTAACTTGCAACATCTCATCTTCATTTTCAGCAATGCAAGCTTCTTTTGTTGTTAATTGCTTAATGCCCATTTTTCCTCTATTCTAAGCTTGTGCCTGATGTGTTGTATTCATGACTTCTTCTATGTCTAATACTAGATAACTGTCATCTTATCTTTGGATTAGACAATTGAATGTATCAGTGAGTAGGTCACACAGGTCTCTTTTGTATCAAATGCAAGATAACTATCATCTTATCTTTGCATTGATAGATTAGATTCGTAGGTTTCTTTACTAGTTGCAGCTGGCCATCATACATTCTATATGCATCTGCTGGTGTGGTTAGTATTCTTCATCTATTCACCTAATTCCCAAACTATTGAGCATTGGTGGTCTAAAGCCTTGTAGTCTGAGGGTGTTCATGCATGTCTGGAGTGAAAACAAAGTAGAAGTGGTAATCTGGCTGGAACCAAACCATCACCCATCCCAATAAGTTCCTAGAACCATATTGAAAATTATATGTTGCCAGGCATCTCCGAGCTACAACCTAGGAGAGTTTCCTAGAGCTCCAACAAAATTGGCGCCGTTTCCAGGGAGAGGAGATTGAAGCCCAGCTTCCCTGGGAGAATGACACAGATCCAACTTTGATGATAGACAAAGTCTGGAAACATTTTTGGTTGTAATCATCTATCTGGTGACTCTACTGGAGGTCGAACCTCTTGGTGACTCCACATCATAGTTCTAGCTCAGTTTGTGAGGCATACTTAGAGAAATCCTCAGAAGTCACCAGCTGACCCTGAAAAGATCTCAAAGGAAGAAAGATATCACAAAAAGGAGCATCAAGATAAGGTAAACCTAAACAATCTTATGCATCTCTGCAAGAAAGGCTTGTAACAAAGCACATACATGTTGAGAATAGAGCCTCTAGCACTAGCAGTGAAGAAACAATTTCAAAGATTCATAAAGTTCCTTATTCTTTAGGCTCTCCTTTGGATTTCAGCCTAAAGGAAACCTCCCCGCCAGTCCATCATATTCCTTTAGTCCTGTCAGTCACCCCTCAGCTTTCTATCATCTAAACTGCCAGTACTCTTTAATCCACCACAACCATTACAGGTCCACAAGCACTCACCAAAATGGAAAGAATCATAGCTGTTAGGTATGGGCCCTTAGTATTGCCTACTCCTTTGAATGCCATGCCTACTGGAGAATATCATAAATACATGCCTAAGTTTACTGGGACTGAAGGGGTTACAGCTGAAGAACATCTTGAGTCTTTTTATAGCTATGCTGATAATCTAGACATTAGTGAAGATGATGTGTGGATGAGAGTATTTGTCCAAAGCCTAGATGGAGAGGCTAGGAAATGGTTCAAAGAATTGACCCATAGGTCTATAATAGACATTGAGGCCTTAGATGATGTTTTTCTAAAGCATTGGGGTGATAAGAAAGATTTTCTCTATTATCATACTGAGTTTGGCAACCTAAAAAGGGAGAATGGGGAGTCATTGTCTGATTTCAATAAAAGGTTCAACTGCATGTACAACAAGATACCAGCTGAAGTGAAACCTACCCCCACCTCTATAAGCTCACGTATGCAAATGCCTTTGATTCTAACCTCTGCTTGCTATTGAGAGAAAGAAGATGTGCTTCTTTGGTTGAAATGTAAGATGCAGCTTTGGAGGTAGAATCCAATATCATGGCTGCAAAGAAACTCAAGGGACATATTGACCAAAGGAGACAGAGGGGTGAATCTTCTTCATCTTCAGACCCCAAGATAGACAAAATGACCAAGATGATAGAGTCACTAGCCTCTAAAATCTCCAAGTTGAAGTTTGAGCAGCATTCAAGGAAAAGGAAGGGTTCCTAATACATTTGCTCCTAGAAATCCAAACCCATATAGGAGAGCAAATGAATAGTTGCAAATCATGCAAAGGGGCAAAGAGGCTAGTGAAGAACAGAAGGTGAAGACCCCTTTCCAAAATGTAGTCATGGAGGAGGAGAAACTTGATGAAGAGGATGAGATCCACTACATGGAAGACAAAGGTAGTGCTTCCTTTTTTACATTTGCTGCCTATGAGGAGTCATCACTTAGAGACCAGACCAGCCAAGAGTGGGATAGAGAAGTTGTTCTGCAAATTGAAGATTAGCAGAGATATAACCTAGGTAAAAGATGGGTAATGTCAAAGAAAGCCCTATCCAAAGAGTTGTTTTCCCCACAGAGTAGCAGATCACCAAGCAGAAGTGACCAACAGTTGATCCCATCAGCCTCAAAGCACTAGCTCAAGAGGTAAGAGGTCCTGACAAGTCCCCTTCCCCTTTCAGTTTTGAATCAAAAGTCCAAAAGTTGAAAATATATGTACCTCTGATAGAACTAGTAAAGAATGAGGCCTTTAAGAAACCCATCCTTGAAGCCCTTGAGCTTTAGGCCATGCAAGCATCAAACGACTATGTGAATTTGCAAGATGAAAAACCTACAGTTGTGCTTAGCCAAGGACTGAAGCCTCTGATGATAATTCCCCATCATTCTATGTCTCCTTGACTATTCATGACAAAACACTTCACAAATGTATATTGAACACATGTGCCAACCATAATCTAATGCCAAAGGCTGTCATGGATGAGTTAGGCCTTGACATCACTAGACCCTATGATGGCTTTTTCTCTTTTGACTCAAGAAAGGTGAAATGTTTGGGGTTAATCAAAGATCTAGCCATCACCTTATCCCAACTGCCCATGAAGAGCATGATGATGGATATTGTGGTAGTAGATGCCCTCCTAAGTTTGGCATGTTACTTTCAAGAGGATGGATTAAGAGATTAGGTGGGACATTGCAGAATGATTTGTCTTATGCCACTGTCTCGCTTTTGGAGGAGAAAGCAAGAGATTATACAGAGAAGCTCAACCGGCCTATATCATTAGTGATGAGAAGCATCCTACTAATACTCCCATCTATACTGTGGACACTGATTTTGGAGCATGTATTCTCCAAATTGAAGAATCCTAGTTGGCCTCAGTGTAGCTCAAGAAACCAGTATGTGAAGTCATGGAGAAAGAAGGGCCACAAATTTGGGATATGTTCTTTGATGGAGCTTGCTCTAGGGAAGCTGTAGGAGTAGGTGTAGTGCTGATATCCCCAACTCAAGAATGCATACCTCTGTCTTTCAAGCTGACTTTCCAAGTCACCAACAATATAGCAGAGTATGAGGCTTTGATATTGGGCTTAAATTCTACTAAAGAAAGGGGAATCAGAGACATAAAGGTGTTTGGAGATGCTGATCTCATCATTCAACAAGTAAAAAAAATGTTCCAAGAAAAGCACCCAAGGCTGAAAGCATACAGAGATGAGGTATGGAGGCTCAAAGATTCTCTTAGTAGCTTTTGTATCTCATATATTCCCAGAGTCAAAAATCAGCTTGTTGATTCCCTTGTTGTGTCTGCTAGCATGTTCATTCCTCCCATGCCCCCTAGATTGGCTTATGAAGTTCAGGTAAAATATAAACCATCTCTACCTGATAATGTCAAATACTGGAAATTTTTTGAGGATGATGATGAAGTCAATAGGTTTCTGCAAGTCATTGATGAATTCTCTAAAATGAAAATTGATCAAGAGAATGAAGCCATGGAGGAATGTCACCAGTCTTAGCTAAGAAATAAAATTGGCCAAGACAGCATTGTACAATTGTCTAGTAACCATATACCTAAAGGGTTGGTGCCTCTAGAGAAGCTATTCGACCATAATGATGTACGCTATAGTACTTCCCAAAAGGAAAATAAGTTTGCAGTCCATAGACACGATATAGGGAGTCCAGACCATCCCAAATATATAAATCCATGCACCCATTTGTCTGCTGCCCAAATTTCTGACTACTACACCCTAATGAAGTAATTTGCTGATGTTTTTTCTTTGGAGTATAGTGACCTTAAGACTTATGAAAAGAACATCATTCAGCATAAGTTCACTGGAGAAAGACACCATCCCTTCTAAGCAAAAACTGAGACCCATTAGCCCTCTACTACTACCTTTGATTGAAAAAAGAAATTAAGAAATTGTTGGCTACCAAGATCATAGTTCCACTGAGGTATTCGAAATGCGTAGCAAACTTGGTAGTAGTGAGGAAGAAAAGTGGAGAAATCGGCTTTGTGTCAACTTCAGAAATCTCAACAAATGCTCTAAGAAAGACAACTACCCCCTACCCAAAATGGAGCATTTGCTCCAAAAAGTTTTAGGGGCTAGAGTCATGTCTTTCTTGGATGGATTTTTAGGTTACAACCAAGTGGTTGTACATCCAGAGGACCAAGAAAAGACTGCCTTCACCACTCCTTGGGGCACTTCTATGTACTCCAAGATGCCTTTTGGATTGATGAATGTTGGTGCCACCTTTTAGAGGGCCATGGATATAGATTTTGTGGGAGAAAAGGACAAGTTTGTCCTGATTTACCTGGATGATATATCAGTTTACTCTAGCAGTCATCAGGATCACTTGCAGCATCTAAAGAAGGTGTTTTTGAAGCATAGAAAGTTTGGGATTTTAGTAAATCCCAAGAAGTCATAGTTTTCTCTAGAAAAAGGCAAGCTTTTAGGGCACATTGTTTTTGCTACAGGTGTTAAGATTGATCCAGAAAGAGTTCAAGAAATACAAACAATGTCCCTCCCAAGATCGAAAAAGGACATTCAATCCTTTTTGGGTAAGATCAACTTTGTAAGGAGGTTTATTCCCAATTTGTAGAACTAGTGAAACATATCACCTCCATGTTGAAGAATGGGTCAAAGATCAGATGGACAGATGTAGCAAGAAAATCTTTTGAAGCTATCAAATGAACTATTATGGAAGCTCCCACTCTAATCAGCCCAAACTATAACAAGGAGTCCATATCGTCTCTTTTGCTTCCTGTGACACCCTTGCAGCAGTCTTGTTGCAGAAAGATGATGAAGGTATAGAGCACCCAGTGGCCTTTTTTAGCAAAGCTTCAAGAGATGTTGAATTAAGATATGACATTATTGAAAAATAGGCTTATTCTCTTATTAAGTCTTTGAAGGCATTCTGAATCTACATTCTACACTCCAAGGTGATTGCCTATGTACCTTCTACCTCAGTAAAGGATGTCCTAACAAAGCCAGATGTTGATGGAACAAGGGCTAGATGGATTGCAAAGCTCATTAAGTTCAACATAGAGGTAAAGCCGACCAAGCTTATCAAAGGCCAAGGCTTGGCTAAGCTGATGGCCGAAGAAAATTGCAGAACGCTGGACATAAATTGCATGGGTACAGATTTAGATATTGAGCAGACAGAGGAAGCAACAATGGAACGAGGGCAGAATCAGTTTTTGGATGAAAATCTGGCTTCTTGTGAATGGTATTCTGGAATAGCTCACTTCCTCTTGAAGCTAGAAGTTCCTCCAGGCCTTAGTTCAAATCAAGCCAGAACCATCAAGCTCAGAGCAGCCAAGTTTTATATTATTAAGAACCTACTTTATTGGAGGGACCCCACTGGAATCCTCTTAAGATGTTTATACAAAGAGCAGTCTGTGGAAGTCATGCACCAGTTTCATTCTAGCATCTGTGGAGGACATCATTATTGGAAAACCACAGCCCACAAGATCTTGAGGGCTGGATATTATTGGCCCACTCTATTCTCTGATGTGTTTTCATTTGTGAAATCTTGTGACAAGTGCCAAAGATTTGTAGGAAGGTAACAACTGAAATCCTTGCCCCTGAAACCAACACATACTAGTGGCCCTTTCCAGCAGTGGGGTTTGGATTTCATAGGGGAGATCAATCTACATTCCAGTGGCCAGCATAGATGGATTTTAGTAGCCACTGATTATTTTACCAAATGGATTGAGGCCATCCCCACTAAGAAAGTTGATCACCAGGTTGTCATGAAATTCTTGATTGGAAACATTTTCACCAGGTTTGGTTTCCCAACCAAATTGGTTACAGACAATGCAACAACTTTTAGGGCAAAAGAGTTGGTGGACATGTGTGAATCAATGGGCATTAAATTAGTGCATTCCACCCTATATTATCCTCAGGGTAATGGCCTAGCAAAGTCATCCAATAAAAGCCTGGTAAGTATAATCAAAAAGCTGTTGGAAGACAACAAGCGGAGCTGGGATTCCAAACTAAAGTTGTCATTGTGGGTTGATAGGGTTACCACCAAGAAGTCCATAGGGAGCTCTCCATTCAAGCTAGTATATGGCACTGAGGTTGTTTTCCCAATCCAATTGATCCTCCCTGTTTCCAAATTCTTGCAAGAAGAGCAGAACGAGGAAAGTGACATGGCAAGGAGGATGAGAGACTTGGCTGAAGTTCATTAGATCAGAGATCAATTGATTGAGAGGTCTGCAATACATCAAAAGAGAATCAAGGAAGCTTTCGATAGAAAGGAAAAGATGGACAATTTTCAGGTTGGCGACTGGGTTCTCAAATGGGATGCACTGAAGGAAAAGAAAGGCACTCATGGTAAATTTGATGCTCTATGGACAGGACCATTTGTCCTCTCTCAGGTCCAAACAATGTAAACTTTGAAACGGGAACTGATACTGTTACCCGTTTCGTAGAGATAGCCAAAAAATGACCTGATTTTCAAAAGTGGTGATGCAGAATACACATGTTTTTTTTAGAACATGGTTTTTGGAACTTTAATTTTTTTCATGTTCAAGGATGAAATCAAGTTTTAGAATGGTAGTGATTTTCATGCTAATTTTAAAAAGTGAGTATTCTGCATCACACATTTTTTTTAAAAGACCTATTTTTTGACTTTTAATTTTCTACTGTGTGAAATGTGAAAATTTATTTTCTAAATTTGATAGTTTTTGAAGTCGTCATCTTATTCATATTTTCTTTTCTCTATCTTAATTTTTTTTTTTTTAGGGGGGTTTTTATTGTTTTGCGTTTTTAAATTAGAAAGTCGATAGTTTGAATTTTAGATAATCTACATATTTATACATCCTTAATTAATTTTTCAATCCACATGAAATAATTGTTTCTAAAAAACAACATTTTTTAACAATGGACATAAAAATAACCATTTTTAGCATAAATATAACAAAAAAACTAAATGTTTTGATATTTTTTTGCTAGAATTAACATGTCAAAATCACAATTTTTATACAAAAATATTAACTAAAAATGGTCAAATAATAGTTTTTTTTATGAATTTCATGTCAAAAAAATAATAATAACAACTTTTTTTCAAAAAATAATAATTAACTTAAAAATCAATGCGAAAATCACAAATTACAAATATTGAACACATAACAACTTTAATTCATTGATTATTCTTTTCATGAAATGTCAGAGTAAAAACATTGCAAAGCTTGATTTCCAGGTATAACTTAAATTTAATCAACAATGTCACGTAATCCAAACTCTTTGTGCTCTAGAGTTTCATCATTGTCATCTTCCACAATATTTTTTGCTTCCTTTTGCGCAATTTCCTCTTCTAAT
>APFE031152475.1:0-12167 GCA_000404065.3 Pinus taeda
CATAAATATTACAAGCTACTAGTCTGCCACTTGGGAATCCACGCTAATAGCAAAAATTCAAAATATTATACTTTCATCTCTCGTAGTCTATTAAACTATCTTTTAAACTGTAAAAGAAACCAAAAATAGAATAAACCACAAGATAACAGTCATAACAATGACATGTTTACTAAAACGCTTTGTTTAAGTATCTAGCTTACATGATCATTACCTTGATGGAGAATCCATTGAGTGGCTCATTGTCATCATCCAAGAAAGAAAAATCAAATTTTGTCATTTTTTTGGGCAACAAAATTTTCTTTATTATCTAATCTATCTACTTTCTCCATTTGTTCATTCATGCAGTTCATCAATACTTGTTGAGTTTATGCTAATTCTGTAAGAACCCTTGCCGTGAAGGTTTTTATATGTCAATATAGGTTGACAATTTCTATGTAGGAGGAATAAAAAGCTTTGGTAGAGTTTCCTACATCATGTATTTATTCCCTGCTATCTTCATTTGCCTACATGGTAGGAATGAAACTTCTAGTTTGTTTGACTTGTCCTCTAACAGAAAAAGAATTCTTATTTAATTGTTTTAGGGATGATAATTTAGATTATATGAATTACTTTTCAACATGTTCAATCTTTTATCACATAGGCTAAATTATATGTCTAGGAAGAATAAAACTTGGTTAGATGGAAAATTAAACCCACTAGTTTCCACTATTGTCCTTTAACAACATTAATACTTAGGCGGAAAAATATTTTTAACTAATTTTATAATCAATATAGTGTTTATTATTAAAATTTAACACTAATATATAAAATATAACAATAATAATGTATACTCAAAATTAATATTAATATATCAGTTTATGCATGAAACATAAAATAGAAATTGTTAAAAGGGTAATAATTTGTTTTAAGTCTATATATCATTTGAACTTCATAAAACATCTATCTTAAGATTTTAATATTGATTTTTTAGATTTATATACTAATGAGTGGTTAGGGTATGCTTTTTTATCTCAAGATAAAAATTTCTCATTTCATATTTGATAACTATTTTAGATGTGATTTTTCTTGTTTTAATAAAACTAGTGTAAATCTATCATAAACACAAATGTAGCAAGTGTTAAGTGATATGAAATCTCTTGAGGTGTAAAAATATTGCAAAAAATGAAAAAAAAAAATCACCTTTGAGTTTTGATCTCTCTCTCTCTCTCTCTCTCTCTCTCTCTATATATATATATATATTAACCAATTCAAAAGTGCACTTTTTAAATTATAAATGAATGGATTGAGTGGCTTGAAAATTCCATTATACACTTTCATTGTGTAGATTATATATAAAATAGTAATTCCAACTAATCTTCAGTGAATTTTCGACAAATTTGACACAAAAAAATATAACTAAAAAATGGCCAAAATGTAGAATAGTAAGACTACTTAAAATGTTTTAACCATAAGCTTTAATTTTTATAAACCCACATATAATATATAGAAGTTGGATTGTCCACACTAAAATGTATTTTTTTTTATAATATAAATTTTAAAACACATAAAGATCTTAACCTTAATTGAAAATTTAAACTACGACCCATATTAAATTATTATTATATTATTATTTAGAATAAAATACTATAAAATATGAAAAATTGAATGAACTAGCTATCCCTCTTCTTAAGAGCTAATTGAATTATATATCTCCCTCTAAGTAACAAATGAAAATTGTCAATGAATAAATGAAAATTGTCAATGAATATGATTGCATAGGCGACTAGTAAACATGTTTTACCCCAAGTCCAAAATCACCTCAAAGATTTAAGTGCATTTCTATTTATTGCATCAATCAAGTTAGTTTGTCTCCCCACAAGTGCACACCTTATGATCTTGTAAAATTTAAGGCCATATGTTCTATACTTTTTGTAGCCAAACCAATCATCTATCAAGCAGGAATAATATCCCCCAAATAATGAATTTATGTTACGAGAAAGTGATACGCACAAGAATTCAGATAGCTCCAAAATCATTGCTTTAATATGATGTCATAATAGTCTCTTCTATAGATTGATGTTACCCAAATTTTGGCTAGAAACAATATATGAAGCTTTCGACTGCTCCTTATAGGTTATTTTGGCAATGATGAAGCAACTGTGTCAATTCTAGATTCGAAAGGATGGCTGAAAAACGGGATCTATGTTACATCAATAAGGAATGATTTCTCTTTGCTGTGGACAAAACAAAGGAGTTGATAAAGTACAAAACATTTGAGGGGCCTTTTTATAGTAGATGAAAAACCAAAATATTGATCTTCTCAAACGAAACTTATATTTTTTCATGTAGCTCTAGCAGAATTGGACGAGTTACTTCTCTCGAACACAAATATTATTGATGTTGTTGTTATTTCGCGAGTGCTATTTAATGCTACTTGATATAGTATGCTTCCCACTTATTGGGCTAATATCACTACTACATGATAAGGTTTTTTTAAGAAAATAGTTTGATACAAAATAACACTTTTGTCTCAACTTGTCCTTTTCCTACTTTTTATTTATTTTAATTAATATTTATTTATTTTTTAGATCTCGTTGGTTGACATTCGAGGGGAGTGGAATAAAGGCGTATATAGATTTTTTTCTATCTGTCTCTTTAGCGATATTTCAAGGGGGAGCAGAACACTAGTGCCTATATATTTTTTGGATCATAAAAGGAATCAATGAAGAGAATGATATGATAATGCCTTGTCACTAAATTGATTCTCCATATCAGATGCTATAGTTTATATGAACAAAAGGAAAAAATGAAGAGCAACACAAATATTTCTACAAGTGAGGCTAGATGATTTATATGTCTATATTAATTTCCCTCCACTTAGAATGTCAACCAAGGTTTGTAATATTAGATCTACAAAATATGACGGTTCTATTCTAAAAATCACACCAATTATCTGATCTAATGTGTCATTCGAGCACATTTTAATTAAGCCTAAAAACAACCTAGTACAGAATTAAGTACCCAGTACTTGAAACTAAGATCTTTGCCTTAACTCTTATATCAAAAATCATTCAATTTCTTGGATAAATCTTGTTGAAGTGAAGAAACCTATTAAGTTCCACCAAGAATACTAAATATCATAAATTAAAGGACTGAATTACTTTAACAATACGGAGTGTTTGTAGTACTAGAATTATATCTTATTTGAATCTAATGAAATTTCTCAGATTAACCACTCAGAACAAATCTAACAATAATGTAACTTTACTTAATCCTAATTTCAACCAAATATTAACTCAAATAACTCTAACAATGGCTTGGATAAAAAGAGCTTTCTTCACTCACAATTTCAACTTGAGGTCCACAATCACACATTATCAGAACAATGTCTCATTCAAACCGAACTTGAAATAATGCAATAAATTCTATTTCTAGCTTTAATTCTCTGATCAATAATAATCAAGACTGGAAGCACCATTAAATTCAAAAACAAATAATAAATGGTTAAACGAAAACTACAGTCATTCGGTAATAAATCCAAGCTTAATTAATAAATACCAAACGTTCAGTGTTAAATTTATAACTAAATTGATTTGATAAATCTTGTCTAAGATTAGTGGTGGGCCCTTGCCACGACTCGTATAAAGATAATTTAAGACATAGTAAATTAAATTGCTCACAAACCATCAACGATTAAGGAATCCGAGCCGAAATACTATATTATACAGTATTCAATAGAAATGATACATCATGATTCCCAGGTCAAATAAAATGAGACAAATATGTTCTTGCACAAATGTTACACTAAACTTCCTTCTCCTCTTTGTCTCTCTCTTTTCTAACCTATGACACTATTGACGATCCTTTTTTAAAAAGATCATCATCTAAAAAAAATTCAATTGAAATATACAATAATAGCACATAGTAATTCATTTGTGGCATATTAAGACAAAATCAGATATTTAGGATGAATTTTCTATTTTATACAAATCGGTTTCCACAGTAATGATTATCTCTTTTCAAATACAATTCAATGATTCCATACAAGGATTAACATACCCTTGGAATTTTTGACATAGTTAGTTCCAAAAATGTTGACCATTATCAAGAGGAGTGTGAAAGCATACTATTGGCTTGCAAGTGAGTGATCTTAGTTCCAAATTAAGTGCAAAATATAGTACTGAACAATTCCCTAATACCGAATTGTCCATCCCAACACTGAATCATGAAATAAACTTGCCACAACTTGTGAGTTCATGTTTTCATATCAAGGTACCCTAATAAAGATACAAACACATTTCAATGTTAGCAACATAATATAAAATTAGCTTAATCATCTACTTAAATCAACCAAAGAATTATGAAAATGAGCCTAATTCATGATCCTTTACCTTCATTCATATTTTCCCCCTACGAGAGAAAAAATGATAGTTCTAGATACCAAAAAGGATGAAAATGAGGGAAACAATTATGGAATATGGTGGAATAAGGTATCAAAAGGAGGCCAAAAATAATTCTCAACATCTCCCCCATGCTAATGAATTTGCATACCCTTATGCAATCAACAAAATTTGTTCGGTCTGTCAAAATTTTGGTATTAACCAACCCTCATATGCCTATTGCACTAACTAATATTTCTAGGCCACGACCATTCATTGTATGCTTTTTTTTATTCCTTTGAATCCCATCATAAGCAGTGTACCTTCAGGTGGGCTTCAACTACCTTACCTTCCACTTAAGAAATCTCTTGTTTCTTTCAGTCAAGCTACCATTTTTTGTTTTCAGGATTACATTTTGAGCCTTATACAATTCATTTTCACCTCTGACATCCATATATAGGAATTTATAATTATGGGACTTTTATTTTCTCTTGAGATATTTCCTCTGCAACCTCGCGATTTGAGACTGTAACTCTCTCTCGGAAAAATGAAGGCCACCTTTAGAATGAAAAAAATTATCTTGTAATCCAAAGTTCTCATAAGATAACTTTTCTTTGACCTAACTTCTCATGGTTTTGGTTGCACGTTGGTCCCAAATATGCCCATACTCAGATAGATATTTGCAATGAGAATTGCTTTGAAAATAAACAAAAGTATCAACAATTTTTCCTCTCCACATGATGGTTTGTTTTTCATGTGTGTTCTCACAAGTGATGGAGAAGGTTCTTTCGTGCTAACATGTGGCTCTTTCTTGGAAGATGGTGAAACATAAATTGACCGTAGAGGTTGTGCTATGTGGGGGATGTATTTGACGCATCATCCTACGAGTAAGTCTCCTTCCTTGCTATAGAGCTTGAGTCAAAGGTTGATTCAAAGAATCTTCAGGTTGCTTTGGTGATAGAATGGAATATTTTTCCTCATCACTTTTTTTATTTCCATTCTTACTGTTACTAACCAATTTCTTCTTCTTCTTCTCCCTTTTAGTGTGGCCCTTATATTGATGAGATTTCTACTTCCTTTGTGTAGGGGTTCTATGTTCTATTTTTAACTGACGGGGTTTTTTTCTTGGTCATCTCCTCCTTCTGTTTCAACAATTTCAATTCATCCTTTGAAATGTTATGGTTCAACCCTTCTACTACAGGTTTTTTTCTTTTTCCTGATTCTACGACATGTATTTCTTTCTTCAGAAAAGTGCTAGGGTTCTTAATTGTTTGATTTTCTAAATATTCCCCTAAACCTTTACTAGAAGATGTTGCTCCTTCTACTAATTTGGTTGATTACTCAAGATGGGTCTCATGCTCTTTTATTAACTTCCTGGGAGTAATGATTTTACATTTTACAATGGTTTGATCAGTTTTCCCCATTAAGTTGTCTCCAAGAATTGTGCCCATGTATCCTCTTGATGCCCTAATTCATATGTAATTATTGTTTTAATAAAGTCATAGTGACAAAGTCGAGTTTTTGGATTTTTAGGAGAAGATTGAACATTTTTCATTACTTCTTGCAGGCTTTTCCATAAGAAGAATGGAAAATTCATATCACCATCATCTGTAAAATGCAAAAGAAACCTCATATGGTAAAGAAAGGTGAATGCATATCGTCGCTCGCATATTAAGTAGGTCTGCAATGCAATTAACGATGGATGTCATTCTTCTACTATGTAGCTTCTAGGAATGCCCTTAGTCTAGTCAATATTTTTATTCTAGGAATTTAAAATTTTCTCACATTTTCTATGCTCCACAAGATTTCCCTTGAAGTGTTTCTCTCCATTTGTAGGTAAAACAATTCCCTCCAACACTAGTTCTTTTGTGAGCTCAAATTCCATGCCGCCTACCTTCACAGAGGTGCCATTGAATTTTTGTGCAAATTTTAGAGTGATGCTATCGTTGTTCCCCTCAAACTTTTGTAAAAATGTCATCCATCTCTTGTCCTCAAATTTTCCCTTGCATTACCCATACTATAGCCTATTACTAAACTATATGAATGTAGGCTCATGACATTCTCCCCGAATTCCAATGAAAAACTTATCTAGAAATTACAAAAGGGTTACAAATAATAGAAATGCTTGAATATTGATAGGATTACATGTATACAAGAGGGTGTAAGGGCTAATAAGATAGAAACTCGAGTCTTAACCAAATTGCATCCATTACCAATCATAATGAGGGGAGTACCAACCCTTATGATGACTCAGGAATGGTTATCACTTCAAGGATAAATGATGAGGGATGATTGGGGGAAAATGGGGTAGGAGAGAATATTTTTTAATTGAAAGAAGAAAATTAAAAAAAATACAAAAGTATAGATATTTTAGAGTTGGGCGCATAACTTTTGTCATGATTACCAGAAATGGAAGCTAAGAGATCATTTGATAAACCCACAACCACTTTCCCTGTGTCAATTCAAAAATATGAAGAAAAAAAATTCATACATGTCTCAGATTGTACAATGTTTTTTAGGGACTCATGACTAAAATTTATGAAGTACTCCCACCTATTTCAAAATGCAGATGACTATCACATAAGAATGAATGAATTAATAGTCTAACTCATTCTACAATGAATTTCTATAATGATTTTTGCACTAGAGTTTTGTACTAGAGTTTTCTATTGGAGGATGAAAATTGAAACGTTGAAGTTTGTTTTCTACTCGGGCTCAATCTAAAAAATATTGATCTGCATTAACCCTGAAATGATTTGATACTAGAGATGGTTTCATTAGAAGTATCATACTATTTTAGATTGGAACAAATATTTGGAATTGTAATAAACAAAATTCCATAACTTCTTCACAATTAGATACAAAATAACACAAACTTCATAATTTTGAACTGACAAGAAATATATTGTTTCAGGATATTTAAACTTTGGTGCCATTATTCTATGGATTTCTAACTAGGCTTGGAATATTTATTGCTTGTTTGGTTTTTCAATTTTAAAGAGTCTGAGACACCAAAGAAGACTCCACAGGTTTCATTTCCATATGTATTCTACCAAACCAGAAGACTCCACAGGTTTCATTTCCATATGTATTCTACAAAGCTCCCTGATTATCAGTGTCCCATCCAAGTTTAATGAGATTTGGTTAGACTCTGCTAGGAGCCTTCATTTTTAGAGAGTCTAAAGATACTTAAGGTAGTGTCCAAGGGGTCTCCTTTATGCAAGTATTCTGCCAAGCACGAAAAAGAGTAATTATTTTCGATCCCATTAATTTTAATAAGCCTGTGTTAGATTTTTATCAGGGTATATATTTTTAGAGAATACTCAAAGAAGACTCTAGAGGTGTCATTTTCCATAAATGACCTGTCAAATCTGGATAAAGGAATCAACTTACAGTTTACAAATTTCCTCTTTATTCTATTTGGGCCTAAGGAGGAAGGCAAAATTAAGCCCACTATATATATATATATCTATAAGTAGATGCTATAAAAATAGTAAGAGTTTACCTTGAAGAGAGAGTAGGAGTTGGGTCTTCTTATTAATCAATTCCATCTTTGGGTTTTGTAGGACATTTTGTAAAAATTCATGTTTGGAAAGTGGTCAATTATAAATCTTCAATTGGTGTCTATTTACCACAAAGGCAGTCTGATCATCCTCAATGATCTTAATTTTTACTGAGCCATTGTCAAAAAATTCCTCCAATTCATAGGGCCCTAGCCATCTAGTTGATAATTTCCCTTTCAAATGTTTGAAATTATTATCATACAATAACTCCAGTCTCTTGGTTGGAAATTTTCTCTTTGATAAAACTGTCATGCAAGCAGTCCGTCTTATATTGCACCAACATTGTATTTTGGAGAGATATCTGCCTAATCTCATCAATTTCGTTCAGCTGCAACACTTTTTGTTTCTAAGCTCCATTCAAATCGATCCTTAATTGAACAATATCTTGAAAAGTTTTCACCTGAAATTCAATGGGTAGCACACCTACTTCCCAGACACTAGTTCATAGGGAGTATATCTAGTCACATTCCTCAATGTTATTATGTAGGCCCATAATGCTTCTGGTAACTTGTCAACCCAGTCTCCATGATGTAGTTGAATTGTTTTAGTAAGAATAGACTCCGAGACTTTACTGGTATATTCTACCAGACCATTAGACTAATAATAGTATGGTGTAGACTTTTGGTGCTTAATTTGGTATTGTTTAGTGATAAGTTTTACAAGCTTGGAAGTAAATTTTATCCCCTATTCAGTGACAATCTCCCTAGGTACTCTAAAACGAGTAATATGTCTTCAAAGAGGAAATCCACAACATATTTTTCGCTAACACAATATAAATATTTGGCTTCTACCCATTTTGTTACATAATCAGTGCAGACTGGGATATATCTCTTCTTTCTAGACATAGGAGAAATAATCCAAACAAAATTTAATGCCCACTTTTCAAAAGGTTTAATTGATATCTAGGTTTGAAGGGGCATCTCATCACTTGAAATTCTTCTTCTCATTTTCTGGAAAGCATCAAAGCTAGAAACAAACTACTTAGCATAATTAAAAAGGGTGGGCCAATAATATGCCGCATGAAAGACTTCATAATTTTGCCTTTTATCAGCAAAATTCCCACCACATGGCTCATTATGGCAAGATTTCAAGACATCATACATCTCATCTTCCCACTCACATCTCCTCATAATTAAATTTGGTCCTATGCGGTACAAATCTCCTTTTATCCATGAATAGTTAGCACTCAACTGAACAATCTTATGTTTTTCCCTTCCAGATAAATTTTTTGGTAGCTTACCTAACACCAAAAAATTAGTCACATCAATGAAACAAGGAGTATGAGTGGATATGGAAAAAAAATTCCCATGAAAGTCATGTAGAACCCGGGAAGCAACTTATGAAATGTTCATTTTGGACAAAAAGTTTGCAGCTGAATTGTCATTTCCAAGCCTGTTAATCATAGCAATGTTAAATTCCTGAAGTAAAAGTAACCATCTCATAGTTCTACCATTTGTAATAGGTTTATTCATAAGAAATATAATAGTTGAATGATTAGTATTGATTTTTTTCATAACCAGTAATATAATTCCCGAATTTGTTAATGGCATGGAATATTGCTAATAATTCCTTTCCAGTGAAAGTGTACTTCAATTTTGTTGGTGAGATATTTTTGCTAACAAAATAAATAGGATAAGGAACTTGATTCTCTCTCTGACCCTACACAGCTTGATCCGGATTTAAACAGGAACGCAACAAATTACAGAGATAACCATACACACAAATATGCAGTGGAAATAATACTTCATTTCATTAATGGAAAATACTAAAATATGCTTACAATCAGAAAATGGAAATAAACTAGCTAGGGCGGTGGTAGCTTATCTCTGAGAAGAGATGTGATGGCTACATGCCTCTGAACTATGTTACAATGAGGCTCGAAGGCCTATTTATTGTTGAGAAACAATGAAAAACCCTTCACATTCCAAAACCTAACCCTAGGGGATGAAACGCCAAACTGTGGGCCTCGTTTGGGGGTAAGTTGGTACATCAACTTCCCGGGGTCGTAACTTTAGCATATGATCTCCATTTGATGCGTACAATAGCTCATTAGAAAGGTCTATTCGAGCACTATCATTGTTGGAACGGGCAACATCGATCCATTTCATGGACCCATGTTGCCCATGGATTCCCCAAAAAACGTCGTTTAGGGCCTCAAAATGGCTCCGGAAGTTCAGGACCCGAAAACTGCTAAAAATAGTAAGTTGTGCTACAATTAAGGAAACTGAAAATGCTGAGAAAGGCAATGGTGGGGGTCCAGGTGGACTTGGCAGGTGGCCACCAATATCCACCTGGATCATTCCTCCCCCCTTAGGAAGCAATGGTCCCCATTGCGTTGAGCTCCTCCATGAGATGAGGAAACTTCTGCTGAACCTGTTCCTTGGTGAACCACTTGCCCTGCTGAAGGAGTTGGCCTGCTTTGACAAATACAGTTGGATATTCTGTTGGCGAGTGTTCTTGATCTGTGTGTCCATGATCTGATCAGTTGCAGCTTGTTCCATGCAATTTGGATTTAATTCTGTGGGTTGGAGTTGTTCTACAATGTCGGATGTGTCTAGCAATGGTGGAAAGTATGGCCGAAGGCGGTCCACATTGAACACTGGGTGCAGGCCAAGGAATGGGGGAATGCTGAGCTCAAATGCATTATCTCCCATAGCCTTAGTAATGGTGTAAGGACCATATCGGAGTGGTCTCAATTTCCGATAGGCTCCAGTAAGGCGTTCCTTTTGCAAATGCAACCAGACTTTGTCGCCCACCTGAAACTTGTGTGGCACCCGATGTTGATCATGTCGCTGCTTGTACTTGGCATTTGATTTCTCAAGAATGTCATGGACCTGCTGGCGAATATGTTGGATGCGATCAATGAAGCTGGTGGCCTTATCTGTTTCGGACTGGACATGAGCTGAATTCATGTGAGTAGCTGCAAGTGGCATGGCCACATCAATGGGGCATAGTGGCTGGAATCCCAAACCCACCTGAAAAGGGCTATGGCCAGTGGAGATGTGAAGAGCTCGGTTGTAGCTGTGCTTGAACATAGGGGAGGCTCTCCTCCCATGTGCGTGGATGCTTTGAGTTATACATGCGCAGAATGTGCACAATCATCCTATTGACAACCTCTGTCTGGCCATCAGTTTGAGGATGGAAGGCTGTGGACTTCGTGAGTTTGGTGTCCAGCATTGACTAGAGACTGGACCAAATGTGCTGAGAAATCGACTGTCCCGATTTGAGATGATAGACTGTGGGATCCCAAAGTGCACCCACACTCGTTCAAAGAAGAGTTTAGCAGTGGGCTTTCTGCTGTGATAATTCCTTCTTGCAGCCATCATAATGGCCATCTTTGAGAACCGGTCGACGACCACAAAAAACACAGTCATTTTCCATGCTTAGTGGGGAAGGAAGGCTGACAATGTTAATCCATGGGAAGATGGATTTCCAAGGTCCGCTAGGGGTGCAACGGGGTACTAGAGGCCTTGCTTCTTAATGGTCGTTTGGATGGCCAGGCAGTGACATGATCGGATGTACTTCCCAACATCCTGTCGAAGATTCGGCCAATAGAAATAGTTTTGCAGTACTGCCACTGTTTTCTCGACCCGAAATGCCCAGCAGCCCGACTGTAGTGTGCTTCCCAAATCATCTTGGCACGCTCGCTTGAAGGAACACAAAGGTGACCGAGGTGGCATAATAGGGCATCCTGGAGGTGAAAATCTGCAACCTGCTGAGTCTCCAAGAGTGTCTGGTACGTGTGGCCGAATTCTGGGTCGCTTTTGTAGAGAAGTGGCAAGTGAGAAGTCTCATGCCCACAAGAGTTGAGCACGGTGGTTAACGCCATGATCGGTGGTCGACTGAGGCAATCTGCAACATTATTGGTGCTGTCCTTCTTATATTTGATATTCAAATGAACTGTTGCAGGTATGTAGACCACTTCTGATGGCGATCATTCTGCAATTTCCCTTGGGTCTGTATGAACTGCAGGGGTCGGTGGTCTGTGTGGATGACCGTTTCCTTCCCCAAAATGTAATGCTTCCATTGTCGGCAAGCCTGCACAATGGAATACATCTCTTTATCATAAGTGGGATACTTCCGAACTGTGTCTGAAAGTGTTTCACTGGGATATGCCACTGGATGCCCGTGTTGAGTAAGGACTGCCCCAATAGCATAGTCAGAGGCATCTGTCTCGACCTCGAATGGTTGTTGTAAATCCGGTAACGCGAGCACTGGTGCCGTGCAGAGGCGATCTTTCAACTCT
>APFE031152476.1:0-14860 GCA_000404065.3 Pinus taeda
TACGAATGGTTCTGAGAGGCCTGAAGTTTGAGGGGATATCAAACCTTCTAAGGATCCGAGCTATCCGATCCGTGGTTCCTTGGATATATGGCATATGGACACCTGGATGGCGTTCCTTAGGCTCTTTTTTACTAAAGGCATTTTTGGAGGCAGTAAGGAAAGCCTTCTGACCAAGGTGCCTGCTATATCCGTTCTCCACAAAGACATCGAGGAGGTGGTTTCTCTCCCTAACCAGGTTTTCTTTATCTGAAATCCTGAGGGCACGCGTAGCCAAGGTGTTGAGAACACCCATCTTCTGAGCAGGGAAATGATGGGAATCAGCGTGAAGATACTGCTCAAAATTGCAGAAGGATACATTATGTTTGGAGGTATTGTCGTTTGATGTTGAAGGTATTACTGAGTCAATGTTTGGGTCATGTAATTTCTCAATAAGGATTCTATAAGAAAGAGTTCAAAGGGTTTTTCCTCTCACAGTTTGGAGAGGTTTTTTCCTTAGCTTGGTGCCAATATCTTGTATACTTGTGCATTTTGATCTTCTTGTTTTGATAGCTGGTTGATGATAATAATTCATGTAAACAATAAGGAGCAGAATCTAAAGAAATAATATCACAAGCAGTTATCATAGTTAAGAGAAATCAAATATTTTAAATTGCCCTTCTTTTCTCGACAGGCGGGATGGTGGAGTTTCAATTGGTGCCATGGACTGTTGATTCGATGGATGCAGTGGTTAGTAGAGCCAGAATGTGAGCAGTGCAGAGCAAAGAGGCAACAGTGTGAGGAGGCACAGTGCAGAGCTTCAACAACGTAGTGGCTTCAAAGGCAGAGTGGGACTAGCAATAGTCAGGATTTTAGCCCCGAGGAGTATCCACTAGATACTTGTCTAGTTTTGGGTGTTTTTAGTTGCTTCTCTCAACAACTGAGTTGGAGTACGGATGCAGTGTTAGCAGTGGCACTGCTAGCAGCATAACAGATGCAACGTTTGAGAGGGAGCTGGAGTACAGATGCAACATTGACAGTGGCAGTGCCAAAGGCAGCAGTACAGTAGCAGCAACAATGCAGTGGTTGATGGACAACATGTCAGGCATTAGCAGCGCAGGGACGATGCTTCAGAGTCAGAGCAGTATGCAGTAGCAGTGTACTGTTAGAGCACATTTCTCGCTAAGAGGGAGTGTTGATTTGGGGTAGCATCGGATGTGCTCTAAGCCTCAAATTTTGCAAGAAGGCTTGGGCACAGGTATTCCAAAGAACCCAAAAAGCGTTTTGGGAAATTCCATTGAGAAGTGATTTTATTAAAATAATTAATATTTTTAATGGGGTTCCTAAGTCTAAACTTAGGAAAATTAAAATATTAATGGGTATTAATCTAATCAGGGGTGAAACTTCTAGAAAAAGCCACAGATCAAGCTAAAACGATCTGAGCCTTTGATTAAGATGTAATCTAGGTCGTTGGTTGTCCAACATGAAGACATAAGAAGGGGCTTGAGGGTCATTTGGAAAAACACATAAAGAGATAGAGAAAATTGATTTTCTGAAGTGAGAAGTTCTCAGGAGGAAAAATCGATTGAGGAGATCTCTTGCAGTTGACGGGTAGGGATAGCAGCTTCCGGAGAGAGAGCTTCTCAGCCGGAGATACATCAACAAAGGCAGAGGGAGAGAGAGGAGCTTCTCAGCCGAAGTGATCCAGAAGCCATGATGCAGAGGCTGATGCAGCGCCAGAAGGGCCACACAAAACCAACGCAGAGGGAGAGAGAGGAGTCCAAAATCTGTAGAGGAATTCGATTTTCAGAAGCCGAGAGCCGGGGTGTGAGATCGGGAGGCAGAAATTGAATTTCCTGGGCAGCAGATCGACCAGCGAGAGAAGAGTGACGCAACACCCAGAGGGCTTGTCACTGGGCTGATGCAGACACTGCGCAGAGGCAGCCAGAAAAGCCAGGGGTAGTCAGTTTGGGGCTAGATTAGCCAGGATTTCTCAGTGATTGTGTGAGGTAAAACTCATAAAGCTTCTGCCAGTATTTCTCTCTGTAACTGAATAACCCTGTGAGGTATTCAGTGATGTATTCAAAATTTGCTACTACTTAATAATAATAAACCCTCAGAGCTGTTGCACCGGTTTTCCCACATTGGGTTTCTCTGGGGACATTTGTCCAAAAATAACTGTGTACATTGTGTTTTTATTTTCCTTGCTCAGTTTCTATGTTTCAAAATCATAATTAATTAGTGTAGGCTGCTTTAGTAATTTACTTCAATGTTTCATGAAGAAATCTGAAATAAGCCTGTAATGTAATTTACAATCTAGGTGAAGTAGATTCAGTTGGTTGCAGTAGGATTCCTGAGATTGTTAGATATAGGAATTTTCACAGGGTCCACCAAGAGAGAGAGGACCAACTTCTATAAATAAGACAAGGAGGCCTCAATTTGGTATCTTTTGACAATCTGACTTTGAATACAAGTTTCCTTGAGCTATTTGGCCAAGTAAACTAGTGTTGTTTAGCACAAGGAATTCCTCAGTGAGGATTCCACCTCTACCTTCAGTGGAATTTGAGTGTCACCCTCGGAGAGTATTTCAGAACTTAGTGGGGAAAGTTTTCCTGGAGTTTGTCGGACACATCAACTCTTACTTTAGCTATTTCGAACTTCCAGGGGGACGAAGGGGCAGGAATCATACCATTGAGTTGAGGGAGTTTCAAGAGGAATTTGGGCCAACGAATTTAGGAGAAATTTCATTGAGGGTGGACCAACATTTGGGGAGAATTTCGGGGCTGGAAGTTACTGCTCTTGAGAGAGCCAAACTCTCCATTTCAGGGTCTGGGCAGAAGTGTTACTGGGTTGAATTTGTGGGGTTGGATTCATCTTATTGGTGCTGGGTTTTGGAAGGAATTTCACTCACATCTTCCGGGGGAAATTTTTTGGGCAATCTTACAGCTAATTGAAAAGGAATTTGTGAAAGATTCAGCAGTTTGAATTTTGGGGGATGCAGACACTGTCAAGGAGGGCGTAACACCAAATTTGGGTAATTCTGAGAGGTCGGAATTAGCCCAAACCATTTCTAGGTTTTGCCGGACTAGCCTCAAGGAGTCTGCTCCTAATTTTGTAGAATTTCTGGAGGAGTATTGGTGCCCCAAACCAGAAGAATTATTTGGTAGCTAGTTGGGAGGAGTGAGCTCAAATTTTGGGTTTCGGGTGGTCGGTAAAACTAGGTCTAATCCTTTCTGGGTCTTTCTGGATTTATTGAGGAGAGGCCAAGATTAATTTGGCAGAATTTTTTGAGCAGTCTAGAGGGCTCAAACAGGGGTCCCTTTCCAGCTAGCAGTGCAGATTTTCAGGGCAGCACAAAACCTAGAGGGGCAACTACTTCCCATCATCCGGGCACCTTTTTTTCTCACCTGGGATTTGTCTAGCTTGCATTTGGCAAGCCCGGGTGCACTTGTTCTTGCCTATTGTACTCCTACCATGATATATAATAAAATGGCTCGGTCTCTTTGGAGTAAATTGTGATGTGTTGATATTTCTACTGTGTTTTTAATTTTTGGTTGCATGTAAGAAATTTTTGGCTATTATCACTTAATATTTCCATTAGGAATATGACATATTCTGGCAAGGTGATATTTCAAATTGCTAATTCCACCAAACATTTCCATACCACATAACTTGCAATTCAACCTCATTCTATTATGACTCCCATAGGGTAGACCATACTCCCACATTGGATTCAATGGCTTTGGCATTTTGATTCTTGAAATTTGTAGACTTTAGATTCTAGAGCATTGATTCAATTTGTAAACCTATGGGTCAAAAAAGGGAGAGGAACTTAGAAATATAATACAAATCCACAAAATTGAAAAAGGCATTAAAAATGCTCCAATTAAAATACCGTAACTACATATGTATTAAATCCTCAATTCAAAAAGGGAAAAAAGAGGTATATCTAATGAACATTGCATACCCCATACTATATCTTGAAAAACAAAGAAAAGGAAAACAACTCTTTTTACATACCTAGAAATATGGAAATGGTATTTTGGAGTAGATCTCCACTCCACAAATGCTCTGCTAATGGAAAATAAAACTATGGATTTCCCCTTGTTTGCTGGTTGAAAAATGGTCAGAAGGCAACTTCTCCTCTTAGAGCTCAATCTCAACAACATAGAAACCCAAAATGACCAAGACCCACACTTTAATTCACAAAAATGAGCAGCAACACGATAATTACCATCGTCTTGTGATAATTACTGAAATTATCATGATAAATTCAAAATAGCGAAAAATTTCGGCAATAATATCAGCAAAGGGAAGTTTGGCAATAATATCATGATAATTCTGATAATATCACGATATCTGCAACACTGATTTCTAGACTTGCATTTGGGAAAAGTTCTATATTTTGTTTCAGAATTTGTCCCAGATGGTATTTCAATCGGTTGATGCCCCCTGACATATGCTTCCCAAACTTGCAATTCAAAATCTGTTTATTGATGCCACTTAGGGTTCACCATATTTCCTCACAAGGTCCAAATGCCTTGGCATTTTGTCTTCAGTGTAATGATTAGAGTTTGAACCTAGAGCACAAAAAAAATTCGAAACAAAATTATAAACCAACATTTTTTAAAATTGGAATGAAGATTCAAAATATAAAGAATTTGAAGATGGAACAAATATAAAATTTATTAGTTTACCTCACTATAGATTTCCTACAGTCCCAATAAAATTTGAGGAAGGAAAACCCTCTTCGCTCAAGGAAGTTGGCCGCTGTTGGGAAACCCTCTCCACTGAAGGAAACATTTATGGCTAAGAAGCCACTCCTATCTCCCTAACAATTTCATGATAAAATAAGAGTATTGAAACCCCCATAGAAATAGAAAAAAATAGGAAAAAAGGAGGTGAAATTGCTTCCCATACTTACAAGTCCGTGGCTGCTAGAGAGAACTCGTTGAACAGTGGAGAAAAATCGACCAACAATCGAAAAAACTCACTTTTCTTCTCCTCCTTGGCGCTTAGAAACCCTTTTCTTTTCCTTTGAGGTTGACACACATCGTTGGGCATGCAAAATGACTGAAAAAAAAACCCTCAAAACCTAATTTAACTCGCCCCGACAACAGCTCATGATTTTTCCATTGACTCGGCAAAAAGTTGTGACTTTTATGACAAAAATGGGCGATAAAATCAACGCTCCAAAAAAATCGCAAGTCGTTGATTTTATCGAGACTTTTGCAACACTTTTTGGTGTATTCTCTGTGGCTTGATTTCCTTGTTAAAGGAGGCCCTAATTTTCCTGAGTAATAGAAAGTGAAGGAGAATTTGTTGGGTATAAATTTCTGAGGTCTTATGTGACTGATTTTCCATTTATTTTCTGCTACAAATTTTATTTAAAGTTAAAATACCATTGTATTTATTTTCAACAGTTTTCAGAAAAATATTTTACTGGGTGAATCATTTTTTGGGTATAAAATAATTTGCTAGGAAAATCAAATCAGATCTGGTATTAGAAAATTAACATTTTATAACATTTCTAGAAGCATTTTTTGCACATTGAGGTTATGAGGGTGAAGACTGGCTTGCCATTATCCGAAGTATCAAGAAATTAGGTGAGTGGCAAAGGCTTATTGAAGAAAAGTTTGGACCTCCCCTGGAAAGTGATGAAATAGCTATCATTAAAGAAGGCCTTAATGCTCCTATTGAAGATGATAGAACCAGGTAAGGAGAGGTAGATATGGAACACCAAATGTGCAAGCCTGTGTCTGAAAGCAATGAATCCAACCCTATTTTTGAAGAAATTTCCAAGTTTGATTTCAAGGAAAATGTTGTCCTCGATTTGGAGGAAGAGCAGTTTTATGAATTTGAATAGCCAGAAATCAAACATATGAAGCTGTCCAAATTGCTTGGCCTTTACAATTACATAAGATCTGTCTTTTCTTAAGCTTATCAACCTCGACAAATGCTTTATATTTGTAATGTTCCAAACTTGGATGAACAGTGATATATAAAGCAAACTCGATTTACAAAGCAAAATTTTTAAACATTCAGCGAATACTCATAAAAACTCCAGAAGTAAGAAACAACTGAGCCATTTTATTAATCCAATGGAGCAAGTACAATAGTATGGAGAAATGCACCTGGGCTTGCCTCAATGGCAAGCGTGAAAAAACCCAGGGGATAAGACAATGATATCAAACGCTGATAATGACTGCTCCTCTAATGCTCTGCTCTGCCCAAAAGACTGCACTGCTGGCTGGAAAGGAATTGCTAGAAACTCCACCTCTGGTGCTCAGAAAATGTTGCAAAATTAACCCCAAGCTCCTTAACCAAAACCCACAAAAACCCAGAAAGGGTTTGGTCTGAATCCAACCTCCCAAAATCAACCTCCAAGAGGCCCTACGCCCTCCAAGACTGCTCAAGAACACGACCTGCAAAGATACCAACAAAGTCCTCCTCCAAGGCTCCAGAAAAGTAGCTATCTCCTCCACAAGTGCTTCCCTTAATTCTCTCGGCAAATATCAACCTCAAATGTTAAGACTCCACCTCCCACGTGTGCAAAATATGCTGCCTTTGTGCTGGCCCAGGAAGTGCGAAAGTCACACTGAATAGGAGTTCTCTCCTCCAGCTCCAAAACTCACCAAAATGGCAGCCAAACACCTATGCCTCCGTTCCGGAATTTCTCCTGGCCAAAGCTCCTCTGGATGATATAGCAATCACAACTCGACCTCCCTTCACTACATCCTCCAGAAATACACCCCACCTGGAGATGATGAATGAAACTGCTGGAAATCACAATGAGATCCTCCTCCGAAAGAATGTAGATGAACCTCTCTAGGGTGGCACTCGAAGTCCCTTGAAGAAAGGGTGAACTCTCCGCTTGAAGAACTCTTGCTGAACAACAAGTGACTCGGCTAAGCAGCTCGAGCAACCAAAGAGAATTTCGATATGCCAAAGATAATGAAATGAGGAGAGCTTCCTTCCTTTTATAGATTTCGTGGAGCACTTTTCCTTCCATTTTCCCTCCATTGTGGGCCCCCCTCTTAACCATCGACTTCCCCTCTCATGCAATTCAAACTAGGGAGTGTGTATTCTCCTAGTGTGGGTGGCCCCCACGTATAACTCAACCACACCAAAATAACTTCCACTAAGTCTAAGCCTCCTAATATAATGAATGGGCCCCATCACCTCCAAAATTGGCCCAAAAATGTAGTGATTAATTCTGTTCCAAATTAATTTAGGAAGGGACATTACTTTTTTTAACGGCACCACCCTGGGCTACATTAGGCTCAACCATATCAAGGTTGCATTGCTTGATTTCAACATCAGGTCACAATTTATCTAGTTTGCCTTAAACAAAATTTGACCTTTCATTAAGTAGGCCATATGAATTTGGAGTAGATTGCTAATAATGTTACAAAAATGCTAGCTTCTACTTTGCATATTGATAATCACCAACCTTCTTTGGTGTAATCCTGCTAGTTATCCTTCTCTTAGCCTACCTTAATGAATGTAAAATCTTTAGTCATGGCCTTAAAGCAAGTGAAATTTGTTGTGGTACCCATTGCAAGTAATGGGGTAATTGTTGAAAATGGTTGTTATTGATGTCAAAATCTGTCCAAATGAAAGAGGAAATTAAATAGTCAAATAGCATATTCCAATACATTTCCAACGGTATGTGGTACTCAATCTAATTCCATAGGAATGAGGAGATATGAAATGTTTTGTTAGGATGACCCAACCCAAGTACAAGCAGGCCCCATTAGGATACCCCATCTTTGAAGTCATTTTTACTCCAATTACCTAGCTCAAATGGGAACATTGGATATATGGTTGGAAAGCTTAATTCAAGACCTTTCCAACAATATATAGCACGCCTTTTAACTCCTCACGGTTGAGGAGAAATGAATTTTTGAATATTCACTATACATTCTTCTAGTTGCACCAGTCAGCCCAGCCAGCCCAGCCAGTGGACAAGTCAGCTCTAACCTAGCATCCAAATGCACTATAAATAGGCATGAGAAGGAGCTTTTTTAACCACTTGGCTCAAGCATTCGGTTCTGTGTTTAGGGGAGTGAAGGAGCATGTCCAAAGTTCATAACTCATGAACCAAGAAGAAGTGAAGTGAAGCTGAGTTGAAACAACTTTCTGTGGAAGGGTTGTGGAACATATTTTGAAGGTTTTTTTGGCATTGTTCTTGGGAGGGGTTTCTAGTTTGTTTGAGGTCTTTTTTGAGGGTCGAGTACAAGTGTCTTTGGAGGCCGAGTAGGCCAAGTTCTGGTGAGGAGAAGGCTGAACTTCAGGCCTGTCTTGAGAGTCGAATTTTGTCCTTGTAGAGGTTGAGTTTCAGGCTTGTCTTAATGCCGAGTTGTAGTTCTGATTTGAGGGCTGAGTTTTGTCCCTATGAAGGCCAAGTTTGAGGGTTGAGTACCGCTATTTGAAGACTGAGTTTCAAGGGTTGAGTTCTGCTGTTTGAAGGTTGAGTTTTAGCGCCGATTTCTGCTATTTGAAGATCTAGTTTAGGCCTGGTTTGAAGGCCAATTCCTAATGTCTTTAAGGTCAAGTTCAAGCCTGATTTGAAGTCCAAGTTCTAGTGTATTAAAGGCTGAGTTCAGGTTGGAGCCTGCTATTTCTGTAAGTTGGTGCTCACTGAGGATTGGTGTCCTCACAAGAGATTGTACTAAGTTAAAGATGTTTTCAAGTGATTCTTCTTTCAAAATTTGCTTTGAACTTTAATTTTTCTGTTCATACATTGTGGATGATTGATTATGTGATGCAAACTCAGTTTCAAGGTTAACTAAGTGAAAAATTGTCAAAAGTAACTAAATACTGATTCACACCTCCTCTCAGTGTTTCCAATAGTAATAGACCTCGTAGCAAGGTGGCATAGCTTAAGCTTTATTATTTTTGGATTTTAACTTTATTTGCTCTCCACCTTTAGCCTTTTCATTTTTATTGACTTAGTCTTTCATAGTTAGACTTTTCTAGTGACATTTGATAAGTCAAGCATGAACACATATTTTTTGGGGATGGAATGGAGTGAATAGGGAGAATGGAAAGTGAAAATGTTAAGTATGTTTAGGATGTGGAGTATGCTACCTTAACCAATTTCCTAGTAGTACAACCTGACCCTGGAAATGAGGATACTTCTAAAGGATAGTTATGGTCCCCCATGGGTTGACGAGGCAAATAATAAAATTATAAGTGTTTTGAAATGTTATTAGATCTCATTTTAGTGTTTATCACTTTCACGACTAACTTAGAAGTTATACCACTAGGTCTAAGTATCAAACCAATACATGAAATATCAATGAAGCATGAAGTACCATCCTTAAACCTGTGAGGGATGAGATCTGATATACCATGGTTGAGTGAGCACAATCACATATCTAAAGGAGGAATTCAGAAAATTGCCCGAGTTTGGAGAATATGATCAAGACAACTCATGAAATCAACAACAGAACACCCTCATGAGGGTGCCCCTAGGAGTAGTTACCCTTTGGGGGGCAACATGCCATTTCTTGTGACACTTGTAATATTATATATGTCATCTGATTCTAGTACTTAGTACCATGATCTGAAGAAGATGTCTCCTCCTTACCCTTCATTGGTCCCTCTTTTCTTTCCACCTTTCCTCACCTTCTTGAGAAGTGTCTTGGTCCTCTTCTTTTTGTGGTAACACTGTTTCGTGCCTTGTTTCTTTGTGGACAAAGATATCCTGAAGTTTCTCATAAGTTGGTAGGTTTTCTTGAGCACACACACCTTGAACAAAGGCTTCCCAAACATGAGAGGAATCATTTTGTGCAACACAAACTATTTCCTTACATTTGGTCTTCATAACAAAGGCAAAGGGTTGATCTTTGAGTTCAGTGATCTTCATAAGGTAACTTAACACCGTGTCTGTATTACTCATGCGTGTTTGGGTGAGCTTGTTCTTCAAGAGCTCATCCTAGAAATATTGGCACTCTGATACGGAGTTTTCAATGCATTGAAAGTTTCCTTTTCCAATTTTCTGGAATGTGGGGAATGAGGGGTCCTTCAGAGTCCAGAAGTGTCCCCCTCGCCTTAGCAGCTGTCTTCTCATACTGAGATAATTGTTGAGGACTGGTAGGAATTGTAACTTTGCCCTAGACTATGCCCCAAAGATCAATCCCCTCCATAAGCATTTGCAACCTGTACTTTCAAGTGGTGAATTTGGAGGCTCCTTCTAACTGGTCACATTCTCTAAGGGCTGACATTCTGAAGTTTTCTATTCCTACAATCCTTTGGATCACAACTCGAACAAAATATAGCTAGCCAAAATCAACAACGTTTCCCAGGCTCAATTTTCCTTTAACACAAACATAAAATGTAGTTCAACCTCTCTCAGGCATGGATTGCTCCAATCACTTGAGCTTGTTGGGAATCACACTCATTGAAATATTTGTCAAGTCCCTCTCATACGTAGCTACCATCTCCATTCACTGGATAGAAGAATTTCAACAATACAGCTTTGATGGCATGTTAAATTTTCTAATTCATGATAGGAGGTCTGCACTCAAAGATTTTACCCTACTCCTGTTTAAGTAAAACAGATCCAAGCAAAGTCAGGTGTTTTTGTTGAGTGTCCAATTGACTCTTACAATTTATCTTGCCAAGTTGCCCAAGTCCAATTCACAAGAGTTTGCTACAGATGCCAGTTGATAGTAATATGAAAGCACAATTTCATCTAGTGTATAGTCTAACTGCTTCGCTGAGTATCCCTTCTCAATTCTTTTCTCATCTACGCCTTTGGAATTACAATAGATCACTTGCACAATATGAATGTCATCTAACACTAGCGGCTATAAGAATAGAAGCGACCACTGGTATCATTCTTTGGTTCATATGTGTTGATTAGTTGTGACCTTTCAGGCTTTCATCTTTAATGAATCTACAATTTGATTCTTTTCTTCAATTAGCATGCCCATTGTCACATAGCTAGTCTTAACATGAGGGTCACTAGACAGTTCTATCACAACACTAATGATTAGCTCACAATCACATACTTCTAACACCAGAATTGATAAGAAGCTAACTGTATGGGTCTATTTAGCGCCCTTCCAGCTCTCTCAAGTTAACCTCCATCTGGCTTGAAGAGCATGGATTTTCATATAGATATAATATATATTAATATAATATATATATAGATACAGCTTGAGAGGGCCTAATGGTTAAGAGCATGTGTTTCCTCCTAAGAGATCACAGGTTCAAAACTAGAGGGTGGTAGAGTATGTATGCCTTTGTAGACTTAGCAGTCAAATTGCGAGGTGGGTCCCTTGTCCCACAAACAAGGGGGTCTCATACACCAATTTGGTGTCTGGCTTGGCCGTGACCTTAAAAATGGATAATAATAATAATATATTATGAATTATAATGTTTTCCGTCATAGAGAGAGAACTTGATAAATCTGCATCTAACTAAGTTTTTTTGTTATGTGGTGGATATTATTGCAGCCAATAGCTGATGCAAAGCATTATGGCAACACCAAAATATGCAATATCTTAAAAGCAAAAGGAGCAAAAATCCCTGTATGTTTCTTTCCTATTTAAGGGTAGTCTTATAGTAGAACCTATTTTGGTACATTCATATGAAAATTTATAGTTGTTGATTTGGGGTGTCATTCTTAAGCACCACAAGCGTTTGATTTCTCTTGAATGTTTGGATTTTCAGAAAACACCAATGAGTGTATCAAATCCTCTCCAGATTCCAGAATATGAAGTAAATCCAGCAGAGCTGTCATTTCCACAAGGTGCAGAGACATCAAAGGTGGGTTGAAATAACTTCATGAGTTTTGTGATCAGAGAACATGACCTAATTTCTTCCCTTATATGATGACAATGTGAAAAAATATTCAAGATTATAAGCAGGTATTCCACAAAAGTGGGTTACATTGAAACTATTGCTGAAAAAATTGGCATTGGCAAAAGATTGCCAAGGGTATGGAATACAACTTCTTGGCAACATTGAAAAAACATTAATAAACCATGACAGGGAGTAAAAAATGCAAAATAATTTCTTTTATTTTTCAAATTTTTAAACATATAAACCAACAACAACATGAAATAAACAGATTGGCATCTAACCATGGAAAAAACACCAATATGTATGACGATAAAAAATAATACATCAAAGTTGATACTGAATTTTGAATCTTGATCACTGTCCAATCAAGGAATCCAATGTGGACAACGAATACAAAGTGACATCAAATAATAAATGTATCTCATCATTATGAGTCATCTACAATGAAAAATCTACCAAGTAGCTATCTAGCATCAAATCCCTCTCTGCATTTTATGGGAAAAGGTCATGGCTTGTTCGCCACCAAAAGGTGCTACATCATTTGTTTGACATTGACTAGTGGGTTTATCTGTATCAGTCTGTGTAGAAGCTGGCGCTGATGATGCCACATCGCCCTCCATGATGTCGAACTCCTTTGCTCCCCACTCTTGTTGCTCCTCCATTGTCCACTATCCTTGCTGTCGCTGTTGCTCCTTCTCTAAACACATAGGTGCCTCCTCCATGATAGGCACCTTGTACCGCATCCACCACTTCGAAAATATGTTAATATTGTCGAAGGAAATGACATCTGCATTAGGTATCTTCTCAAGCGTCCTCACCCATAGTCGGAGATTGTAGTGGACATATATCAAATCATTAAGACGGGAAATCCAACCTGTAAGATGATCATAAATATGTTAGAGGATCATAAATTTTAATAGTTGTAATTGCTTAGTTGAAGTTCAAACCTATTGTGCTTCTTTAAATTTAATTTTTACAAACACACTCCAATTTTTGCACTTGCATTTTGAGACTCTACAGGTTTGGGCGAGGATCCTGTTACCTCCTGTGACTATTGCTTGTGTAAAAGTCCCAAGCACAATGTGATCTGCTTGACTTGGTCCTTGGTCCACTTGACTTGGTCCTTGGTCCACTTGACTTGGTCATTGTTCCACTTGACTTGGTCATTGATCCACTTGACTTGCTTGATTAATGGCTTGATTTGGTTGAATGAGAACTACCTTGACTTTACAATAGCTAGTATGATGTCCACTTGCTAATTCCTTGGTCCAAGATGCTCAAATGCTCCTCTTTGACCTGACCCCAAACGACTAGTTGACTTGACCTTTAATGGATAACAAATTTGACTTCACCACCTTTTTGCCCTATCTCCAATGCCTTGATGAATTTGTTTATTTTGCCACTTGGGTTTACTGTAAATTGACCTGATTTCACCTAGGTCTCCCTTCATTTGTCCATATCCTGCCCTATGTTTCCACATCATCTTTGCATTTGCCACGTCATTCACTTCCAAATGGTGGATCTCTAATACCTTAAGGAATCTGAAGAATCTAAGACATGGGTTTTGTTCCTCTTTTTCTACAAACCACCTTTGATGTAATGCATGTCCAAAACTGCCCAATGTTGCCCTTGTTATTCCATCTGGAAACTTGTTATACCTATTGATTTTCTATGACTACATGTAATTTGGCAATGGCTTCATTGTTTAGAAAAATTTCTACGTGGCATGTCATATTCTCATCAAGTTGAGCATTTGGGACCAAGTTGACTTTTGGACTTCCATGACCACTTGCATAGGGAAATGCAAGCTGCCTCGAGAAATGTGAAAAGTTGACTTTGTGAGGCTTCCATGGTGAGAGTTATCTGAGGGACACTGCACCAAGGCCAAGGCCACATATAGACAAAATAAACACATAACCATGCAGTAGGACATAGGTACACCCTAACATAGGCTAGACTAGCTCGTAAATTGGTGATCACCCCCACATAAGCAGGTTCCTTTAAAACCATGAGTCCCAAATAAGCCCATGCAAGGACCTTTGGTCATGGCTTGATTTGGTTGAATGAGAACTACCTTGACTTTGCAATAGCTAGTATGATGTCCACTTGCTAATTCCTTGGTCCAAGATGCTCAAATGCTCCTCTTTGACCTTCAAACAACAAATTTATGACCCCAAATGACTATTTGACTTAACCTTTAATGGATAACAAATTTGACTTCACCACCTTTTTGCCCTATCTCCAATGCCTTGATGAATTTGTTAATTTTGCCACTTGGGTTTACTGTAAATTGACCTGATTTCACCTAGGTCTCCCTTCATTTGTCCATATCCTGCCCTATGTTTCCACATCATCTTTGCATTTGCCACGTCATTCACTTCCAAATAGTGGATCTCTAATGCCTTAAGGAATCTGAAGAATCTAAGACATGGATTCTGTTCCTATTTTTCTACAAACCACCTTTGATGTAATGCATGTCCAAAACTGCCCAATGTTGCCCTTGTTATTCCATCTGGAAACTTGTTATACCTACTGATTTACTATGACTACATGTAATTTTGCAATGCCTTCACTATTTAGAAAAATTTCTACGTGGCATGTCATCTTCTCATCAAGTTGAGCATTTTGGGACCAAGTTGACTTTTTTACTTCTGGAACCACTTGCGTAGGGAAATGCATGCTGCCTCGAGAATGTGAAAAGTTGACTTTGTGAGGCTTCCATGGTGAGAACTATCTGAGGGACACTGCACCAAGGCCAAGGCCACATATAGACAAAATAAACACATAACCATGTAGTAGGACATAGGTACACCCTGACATAGGCTGGACTAACTCGTAAACTGGTGATCACCCCCACATAAGCAGGTTCCTTTAAAACCATGAGTCCCAAATCAGCCCATGCAAGGACCTCTGGTCCTACCCAGGATGAAAGGAACCAGAGATGTACCCATAGGGATTGGCCATGGCTTGACCAAACACAAGGTTCGAGTGTGTATGGTGAGGAGTCAGTGGACACTATGGGAGACATTCGGGATGATGGGTCACCAGTGATGATTCAGCAAGAGCA
>APFE031152490.1:12130-42239 GCA_000404065.3 Pinus taeda
GACAAGTTCGAGGATTTGTTTGCATCGGCCGAATCGCTGTATCAAGTCAAGTCGCTTGCCAGAAATGTGTATAATGATGAAGGGCTAGTCGAATTTAACAGAATTAGAGAACAGAGGTTGCAAACTCTACCTCTAGACCTGTTAGCGACTGTTTCGACAACATCCAGGTCAAGCGAGTCTGAGCAGCGAAATAATACGCCACCTCCTACTACATCAAAACAACAGGAGGAAGTGCATAGCCAGATGCAGGAGGAGACCTAGG
Source organism: Pinus taeda (assembly GCA_000404065.3). Taxonomy (NCBI): domain Eukaryota; kingdom Viridiplantae; phylum Streptophyta; class Pinopsida; order Pinales; family Pinaceae; genus Pinus; species Pinus taeda. The sequence goes on from APFE031152490.1 coordinate 12,393, forward strand.
AAAATGTGTAGCGACAAGAATAAACCCAGGCGAAAACCCAAGAAGAGAGCAGCTCTAAGAATAATAATGATATATTAGTTGATCCAAATCTGCTCCAGCAATGGCAGCAATTCAGTACAATTATCAGCAACCTAGAGTGCTCAAAAGACGATGAGGTTTCTAAAGAAGGTGACACACAGGAAGCAACATCGAAACCGGTTTCGGGTGAAACCAGCGGCCTACCCAAAACAAAAGAAACAGAGATAATTCCTAAAGATCCAACGGGAGAAATCGTTTTGCAAATTGAAGAGATTCCCCCTTTGGATGTATTTTATATCCCCAAGCATAAAGCTGTTGTAAAGCGACAGAGGAAAAGGAGAAGAGCTGATCAACCTTCTCCATTCCCTGAATTAACAGTGACGGGCAATGTTGTGTGGAAAGAGGAATTCGACCCCTCCGATGACTTAACCAAGCTATCACAATTCGCTGGAGCATATTCAGCGGCAACCATTGATAAAGCATCGGAGGTAAGCAGTTTATTGAAGACCAAGGACCAAGAAATCTCCTCGCTACAGGCGAGACTATCAGAAGTTCAGCAGAAGGCATAGCAGGTGGAGCAAGAATTGCTAGTGCAGCAACAGAACAATAATCAGCTGACCAAGCAATTACAAGAGAAAAAGCAGAGGATTGATGAAGGTGCAATCCAAAGGCAAAAGGAGTTATTGGCGGCACTGGAGCAATTAAGAATATCAACTGAGGGAACAATGAAAGCAAAAGATGAGCAAATCGCTCAATTGACCACTCAAATTGAGCAAATGAAAAAGCTCCCTCAGGTAGGCGAATTCAAAGCAGAAGCGCTTCAGTTAAATAAGGCATTGATTAATCAGGTTAAGCTACTATGTCAGCAGATTACACAAGTAGAACCATTGTGCGAGTTGGTAGCATCCATAAGCGAAAAGGTAGAAAAAGCGAGGACCGATTTGGATCAGGCCGGAGAAACACTGACAAACTTTATAGAATGACAGGATTCCGATATAGGCCGGGCAACTAATCTACCGAGAATTCTGGAATCGCACAAAGAGATATTATTCACAGAATGGCAATCGCAACTAATGAACGCAAAAAGAGAAATTTCCAGATGCAAAACAACCACTAGAAATTTGGTTGAATTAGTAAATAATACACTTTATTTATCTAATATGATTTCCCAATGTACTCCAGGTCAATTAACAGCGGCAAATATGTTGGAGCACTCATGCTACCCGGAGCTGGAGAAAAACGCAAGATTGATCGCTGGAATCAACAGTTTGACATGGTATGCTTATTGGTTCTTCTTAATCAAGCCATACAGCCAAAGAGCCGCCTTGAAATGCCTAACAGATGTTGTTGGGTATATTATACCCGACATTCAGGATGCCACCTTCGCCGCCCAATTTAGTTTGCGCCTCAACAAACCGCCAGAAGTGGAGCCGATGCTTGCGACAAGCCAGCTTAGGTTTAAGGGCAAACAACCTGAGGCATGACTCACTTTGCCGACTGCCAGATCGCCCCTGAGAGATAAACCACATTTACTAATACCAATTTAGTAGGATTTTGTATCATAGATTTTTTTAGCTTAGTAGTATTTATAGACCCTTTCATGCATTTAGAAAGGGTCGTAAAGTTTTGTATATGACTTAAACCCTGAAGTTGCACTATTGTACTTCAGGGATATTCTTTTATGAAACTCGACCAATTATTCCGAATTTAATGAGGAAGGTTTTTATGCAAATGTGCACTACTGTCATTGTTTAAAAGCATTTCTGTGTTGAAGAAGGAATCTTGAATAGCGATTGATATTTCAGATTGATCTACAGTTCATATGGTACTATTATCTCCATCTGTACTCATTTTTGTTATATGAATTGTTGTCTGGATCGCTCTTGCTATTGTCGCTTATATATATATGTTCTTTTCACAGTATTCTTTATGCATTCCACTATTGGTTGTTTATCGCATGCTTCTCTTTCAACCGTGTATATGTATCGACGATATAAACAATAAATGTAGTAATTTGTATTTATCGCTTCATTGTGACTATTCATATGAAGTAATCTTTGAATGATTGAATGTCTCTTATTTATTTTACAGAGTCATCTATATGCCTGTTAGATAGATAAAGATTATTTAACGCTGCATTCTGAATGAATAAGTTGTGCCCGGGATTAGTATTAGTTTCCCTATTTCTGTCAATAGAATAAGCTAGTCGCCTATCACTCAAGTAAATTATTCATCACCCATCCATCCCTTTTATCTTACTATCGGGAAACTGGTCCCGTTATCTCTAGTCGGAGCCACCATCACAAACGGAAAAGGAGCTGTACCAAGGTCCGGACCGGGTGGTTATCCCCCAATGTTGTGGCAGTGATTTTCGAGGCCTCAACAGTAAGTCATGCAAGACATCACTGAGACTCATACAACTATGGGAAGACTAACTCTTTGACATCCTCTCAATGATCGATGGTGGCGAATTGATGCCAAGCTTGGTAGTTTGTTATGGTGTCCATGTACTCTATGGTGACATCCTTCTGAAGCATGTGCATCATGGTCTTGAGTGCAGCTAGACCAAAAACATATTGGTGCATAGTGTTTGTGCTCATATGCAAGTCTGCAATGGTGGTTATGCTCATCAACTGATCAAAGTATATGTACAACTCCAGTCAGACTTGGTTCTTTGTCTTCGCCTTGGTGAGTGTGCCAATGGATGGGATCGCATGCGTGTGCTCAATGACATCCATGCTCCTCAACATTCGTGCATGTGAAGCCTGTAAACTGGTGATGAGCTGCGGAAGTTCTTCGTACTTCTGTATCTGACTCCAGATGTGTGCCTTCAACTCCACTGCCTTTGGCTTCATCATCTTTTGTAAGTGCAATGGGGCTCCCTTGTACCTAATTGTCCATATTTTCATGTGATCGACACTAGTGTGTAGATCTAACAAGATGTGTTCTCTCCTAGCACAACGATGCTACCAACCGTTAGATGGACAACTCACTTATGAACGGTGACAAACCTGAAGTACAGTGTTTGCGTGACTGTCTCAAGAGAAAATACTTCATCAAGTATCACTTTCCTCAACTCTGCTCTGGCGGATGCCGTAACTTTCTCTTCTCCCTGCTTGGTCACTTGTAGCTACTTAGCCATGCGCTCGTTCTTAGCTATTAAGAATCTAACACTCGAGCTGGTGGCTTCAACATATGCTTTGGTGGCATTGACCAATGCAGATGGATGTCTGTGCACATCAGACATGGTCACTCGCTCTTCAAACTGCACAGGAGATACATGGACATCCGGAGTGGGCACTCTGTGCGACTACACAACTTTATGTTGTGACTCGTCGAAAGATATGTTGTGCACATCCGCTTCCGGATTGTCCTCAAGGATTTCATTGTCTCCTCGATCACTTGGAACTTGCTCTTCTCCTGGATCTGGTGAAGCTGGTGGGGTGACCTCTTGGTGTTGAGGCATGAGGTCAATATCTTGATCTAACTTTGGTTGAACCACATCTGTGTCCATCTGCTCTAGCATCTGTTCGATCTCCTAAGCAAATTCCTGCTCCTGCAACTGCTCACCATGTTTGCTATGTGTCAGTTGTTTGGATGAGTCAATAACTTGTACAGGCACAATTTCATCAATATGTGCATGTTGTGCCTCCTGCTGTCCCTGTCCCTACTGCGCTTCCTTCTCTCTCATGCGCAACTCTTGTTCTTCCCTAAGTTGCTGCTTCAACTCCTATAACTCCTTTTTTGCTTCCTCCAGCTTCTGCTTCTCTTTTCCTTTGTGCGATCCTCTTATCACGTTGTTGCCTCTTTACCTCAATCTCCAAAGATGCTTTCAACACAAGTGGATCTACTTTGAACTTGCAGCTTTTCTCCTCCTTTGCGTTGTCAGCAACCTTCCTCTTGCCTTTGTCAGGTGCAGCTATGTTGCCCTCTGTTGTTGCTGATGATGCTGCTAATAATGTTGCTTCCTTTTGCACTTCTAACCACTCTAGCTATTTTGACCGGTTTATTGAACCTTGAGAAGTTGTAGCAATATCTCCATGGGTCTTCCTTAGGCCAATGACACGCCCCGTGGATCCATGGATGATACACTCTTGCACATTGTTCCTTCACTAAGAAATGTGGGTTATATGGATTGAAACTTCTAGTGTTGAATGTGAATCTCTTGAATTCCTTCGTCTCGATCTCAACATGCTTGAGATTCTGGATCCCATACAACTTGATCCGCAAAGGAAGAGTGGGCCAAGGTGCCTTCTTCTTCCTGTGAAATCTCATTGACAACCCTTTTGAGATGTGATATGCAACCTCTTGCATGACCAGTTTATCCATGGAAAACTTCGGTAAAACATGTGGCGCCTTCTCTGAGTTGTACATCCGTATGAAGGTTCCAAGGGGTGAGGCATACCAATCTGCTATGTTGATTAATGCCTCCATCATTGCCTACGACATGCAAGGTGGATCCTACTCAAAGATCATCCTGTATATCGGGGTGACGAAATGGTCTAATAGATGTATAATAACTCCACAGAAGTTTCATTGAGAGAATCTACAATAAGTGTGCACAGAGGTTTCTGAAGGTGTCCATGCCCAACACAAGCCTGGTAATTGTTGACAGGCATAGACTGCATCAAGTATGTAAGCATACATGAATAGCTTCGCATAATGACCCTTGGGTGAATGCCCAAATTCTATTACTTGTTCCTTAAACCTAAGAGCCAACATGTCAGACCAGTTGAAGGGTCTTCCTTCGTTTTCTAGTTGATCCAACACAATCACCCAACTCTGCGGGAATGTTTTTGTATTATCCTAACCATATAAGCGGCATGCGAAGATGGCTAAGAGCTGATATGCCTTTCAGATTATTCTTGTGTTATACACTTGGTTGGGTGTCATCCTAAACTTAGATGGTTCTTTCACCCAGCTCTTCAGGATGTCTCTTGAATTTACACTATTGCTAGGTCTAGTGAAGGGTGTATCCATCGTGATCACCGGTTACGGCAAGTGATACATCTCCTAAAAGTCCTTTGCCCTGAAGGTAGCAAGTTTTGTTCCACTCGCACTTCTCAACACCATTGTCTCTAGATCAATATGCGAGACAATCCAGTGGATCATGTCCGCGCATAGGAAATGCAGGATACCTGCATGCAATCTGGTACGAGCCAAACTTGTGAATGTTGACATAGACCTTGTGGTCTTCCAGTTTCTCCTCAAATGTGCCTAAAAATGTGTCATTGATTTCATGCCATTTCATCTTGATCTCCTTATCTATGAACAACTTAGTGTCTTCATAGATGGGCAAGCTCATAAACACTTGCTTGACTGCATCTCCAGTTGCACTCTCAACGGTGTCCTTTGAACCTACTCTCTTGGAAGCCATTGTACCTGTATTGCTGAGAGACTGATGAACACATGTGATACCTGGAGACAGAGAGACACTCATGGAAAGAACAATGTCAGTTGAACCAAATCAACTTGAGGACTGACATGCAACACACCTGGGTGATTGACTCGAAGATTTACGTAATTTTCACCGGGAGGATGGGGGACTTGTTGGCATTATGATATGGCAACCCACTCATCTCAGATGATAAATTATAGTGCAGCAAGGTTATTTTCTGGTTCCGCAGGTGCACAGATCAAAAGATGTCGTCATCGGCAGGTTGCGCGGGAGAACCGTTGAAAAGGTGCGGATATGTTCGCAGGTCTCCCACACAAAAGGTGCGAACCTAAAGTTCACGCACTTTCATGCAGAGAAAAGTTCACGCACTTTCATGCAGAGAAAAGTGCACGCATGTGGGAAATCTTATGGTTGGTTCATGGCATTACTCAGACAGTTTTTGATCCTATGGTTTTGGTCCGTAGTATTGCATCCAAAAGAGTTGAACCCAAGTATTGGGTCCTTGGTATTGTTTCTCAATGGTTTTGGTCCATGGTTTTGAGTGAGGCCTAGCCTATAAAAAGGAAAGGAGATCATTTGGCTAAACACAGTTGAGTTGAAAATCTTAAGAAGAGCAAGATCTGAATTTCTGATAATCGGTTGGTGAGACATAGTTGAATTTGAATCAAGGAGAAACCGAAGCATTATAAGTCAGATCTACTGAAGAGCTGGGATCCCTTTTGACGCATGAACGGATCTGTGATTTCGACAATTTGGGGTATGGTTGAGAACTGATAAACTGTCTAAATCCCGAGGTGCGCAGGTGCGGAGTTGCGCAGACTCGTCATGGCAGAAGTGCGGATATCCGCAGGTTTCCTTCGGTGAAGTTACAGAACTTTCTTGAAATATATTTTAGCTGTCTTTTATCTATTTCTGCAGAGATCTGGGTTTAAATTGGTGTCTGGTTACTGGTGTTATTTTCTGGTTACTGCATTCTGAGAAGTTATTTGTTTAAATGAGATTGGGTGATGCACATGTACTTGATGTTTTGGATCCAGTTTGAAAATTTATGAAATGTGGTCCCTGGAAGAAAGAGAAGGTAGTAGACTTCTGTAGGTCAGAACCTACGTACTAGTATCTTAGCTAGTACAAGAGCTAAGGGGGTTGTAGCTCCCTTCCAGGAGAAGCTGGAAAACGAGAGAGAGTTGTAGCTCTCTGCAGGTTTCAGCCTGCGTACTGGTAAAGGACTACACCAGTACAAGACCATTGTAAAAGGAGTTTCTAATTTGAAAGAAGATAGAGACATATTGCAGCAGGTGGTTTTCACCCACATTGGGTTCCACCTTATATCTGGTGTTCTTTGATTGTCTTTCTACTCTGTTTTACTGTCTCTGGATACTGTTATTGGATTCTGCATCACTGACTAACAATCATCATCAGAAAGATTAAGTAAAGTAAAAGCATGTTCTGTATACGAGGGTTTCCTTCTGCATAATTGCGTACATACGCAGGTTTATTAAATTGAAGTAGCATATATCAGTTGTTTTGAAAAAGAATAATTATCCTGATAATACTGATTCACCCCCCCTCTCTGTATTATTTTCAACACAGCCCTCTCCAGGAGTACATAGACAAGGTGTGCAACACAGTTTGGTGGCTCATACCCATTGTAGGGAGAGGTAGGGTTCTCTTAGCGGATGATGTCGATTGACCAGGTAGAGCACTACGAGTTGAGCGTGGACCACATCAGCATAGCAGACTTGTTCCTTACACTAGATTCCATGCCTTAGATTGGCGGGAGATCATGAGTTGGTATCCTTTTGATGGAGTATCAACCTTAGTATGGGGCATAGTACAAAAGGGGCACTTAGATGAGGGGGTTACTATACATGTTAGTGGGCAGTGGGATGTGGATCGATAGTTCTTCAGTATTTCAGTAGCACTATCCCAGCATCAACAAAGTGGGGTTGACCTTGGCCTGACCTATACCCGAGGTTTGATTGAAGAGAGGTGATGAGTTGGTATTCGCTTGATGGAGCAGTGGCTATAGCCAGAGACAGAGCACAGTCTGAGCCAAGGGACTTGGGCGATGATTGGCCATGGTGGCATTGGGATCCAAGTGGATCTACTAGTAGCAGGTTGAGTCAGAGATGGGCATGGGATCCAGGTATTAGGGGATCTAGTCATGTTTGGATTGCTTGGAGGCATGATTGAACCAGTGGTTCATATGGGATCTTGCTATTAGTTTGCAGATGCCTCTACAATGGAAATGCACAGATTGTTTGAGGGCAAACAATCTTAGGGTGGGAGGATTTGTAATGTCCCCATTCTTATTTTTCTCCATAGTACAACCAAGGTGGATTTCCAGGGCAGGGGATGGCCAGGTTAGTTGAGTAGGTTTATGTCATCAGGGGTCCCAATGGAATTTTGAGGAGATTTTATGGGGCCCGATGGCATTCACTTGGCATATTCATCAACATGAGCAATTCCACACATCTTGTTTTTGGTTCCATGATTTTCTGATAATTCCCGTAAAACAAGGTTATTATTGGGCATAACTTAATTAATTACGCTCAAGGTGGCATTTTGAGAGGAATATTTGACATAACACCTTAGTGTAATTAGCTCGTTGAAACCAGAATGAGAAGATCTACATGATGGGATGCTTAAAAGTGATTTTTGTTGGTCGGAGAGAGTATGGTGGGCAATTTACCATTGTCCTTGATTAAAAATGACTTTAATTAGTCATTTAATGAAGGAAAAATAATTAATCGGAGAAAATGGGCCAAAAGTGACTTAAGTGAAATAAAATAAAATTAAAAGGTCACTTAAGATAAAGTCAATGGTGGAGTTTCTAGAATAATAATAAAATAAGATGCTTCTAGAGGCTTGGAGATCTATCCATCATGTCTATAAAAGAGTCGGAGGTCATTTGGAAACATCTTGGATTTGTGTTTTCTTCTTGTGGAGAGGTTTGAGAACTCAGTTCTCTACTTCAACAGTAGCCCCAAGACGGAAACCCTCAGGCGATTCAGAGAGTTTGGGCGAGTACCCACCTTCCCTTGGCGAATTCATCCAGAATTAACAAGAGAGCTTAGCAATGCAACAGATTATCTTGGAGGCCAACTTTTCATCTCAACTATTCTGGTTGTATGTGCATGTAACCCAATTTATATTTATAATAAAAGCTGAAAATTTTCTTATTCATTGTGTTATTGGATTGCAGTGCTCTATTTGTTTATTTTTACATGGAAATATTTTGTTTATGAAAATAAATTTTATTTTTGAGTATAAATTTCAAGGAAACCTCAAATTGTTCCATTTGGGACTTTAGTTATGATCTCCATCCTTGTTAGCATTGTGACAAGCATAACAATTTTTCAAATATATGTTCTATACTAAAGAAACTTGCAACATTAAAGATTCACTATGGGTGGATCAATCTTTGACGATGGTCATCAATAACCAAGAAGATATATTAGTCATATCGTAGAACTCAGTCTTGAGTAATGACACAACTTGTTGTAGAAAGTCTTCGTTCTTCTCACCATGTACCTAACAAGGGGGGTGGATTCATTGATGATAGTCAAGCTTCAAGTTTACAAGTTTTATCAATCAAAATTTAATTAGATAACTGGTCTATTAAATCAAACAAGTTTCAAGATGGAAACTAAAACTTCAAATCATAGACATTTGGGAAGATCTAACATTTAGGTTCATCTCATTTAGCTCTTTATTACCAATTAGGATACGCTAGGATATTGTTTGACACCTAAAAGTGTCAAAATGGTTAGTGGTCATCCCAAACCACCATATACATGGTATAAATTGCTTACTGGTCATTCCAAACCACTAGATTCATAGAACACTTCATTGATTCACTGATTATAAAGGGGTTGTTGTAACATATTTTGGTACACTAAAAATTATAAATTTTCAGTTAGAAATTGCCAATTTATTTCTTGGCCAAAAGCTAAGATATATGTTGATTAAATGCTTTGAACTATTTATAAATTTTAGTTTTAATTTTAAAGTCTTGTGATATTTTAATAAAAATATATTTGAGTATTTTTATATAAAGCTCTTTAAAATTAAAGTTGTATTATTAATCATAAGGCATAAGCCAATTCAAAGTTCAACATATGTGCAAGTCTAAAGGCAAGGGATAAGTCTACAAGCAGAGAATATACAAGCACCGTATAATTATAACTCTATCTGCAACCCATTTATTTCATATTGTCATAACCAAACTCTAGCAGAATCCCAGTTCCTTTATTATATGAAATAACTCTAGCCGCAACCCATGTGTTTTTTACCACAATCACAATATTCCAATGGCCATTTAACCAAACAACCATTCCCATTAGATTGTGATAACCCTGGGCCCACGTTGCCACGTATAACCTTTACCTCTATTGTAGTATCGACCCCTTGGAGCCTTTGACCCAACCTTCGCAATCGGAGGATAGAACTTCATATCAAAAGGGTAGCGCATTTATAAGTCAAAAAGCAATGTTTCGACTTAAATACAAAGGGAAACAACTCAAAAACCATTTGCATTCAAGACTTGTCGGCCCTACGGGCCACATCATACATCACATTGATGAATCGCAGTTTTTCCAACGTGCATAGGCCGTCAGCCCCGATCACCGATATGCGACGGGACCTGATCTCGAAATACATTGAAACAGATTTGATATATCAGCGGTTTTGTTAAATTGCGTTGCTTAAGTCTGGTTCCATGTCCCTCCTCCGCCGATATGCGATGGGACTTGGACCCAAAATACATTGAAACAGATTTGATATATCGATGGTTTCATTAAACTCCAGTGCTTAACTCTGGTGCCATGTCCCTCCTCCGCCAATTGTGATTGTCGATATGCAATGGGACCCGAACCTGAAATACATTGAAACCAATTTGATATATTGGTGATTCTGTTAAATCGCAGTGATTAAGTCTGGTGCCATGTCCCTCCTCCGCCGATTGCAATCGCAGATCAGTCCAGACCCGATGCGATATAGGTTATGATTAATTTCCATTTCATGTCCACCCCCTATCGCATTCCTTTGCGATGTCCCTCCTCCATCAATTGCGATCGCCGATCAAGACTTGGACCCGATGGCATTATCTGCTCAATTTAATATTTCAAGTCTGCCAACCTTGTTTTACCGAGTTTTTCTTTGTTAAAATATTTTTACATGTTTAAACAAAGAATCAACCCTCTAACCGCCACCGCCTCTCCTACGGCGATACAATTGCGATTTGATCCCGATTCCTCTCGATCCTTTCCAATTTAGAGCTCATGTAATCCCTGTATATTCGATATAAAGTTATGTTCTCCCTATTTCGGTCTCCCCTCCATTAAATCCCCTCCTTCTCAATCGCTCATTAGTCCGACTAAATTTAGCCCATGAAGCGATCAACATCGGCTCTACTCTTCGCCTCTTCCATTGTGAAACCTCTATAAAATCAGATAATTGCTCCTCCGTCTCTTCCCCCCCGGGAAAAAAGCTCCAACTTGAAGGGAAGTATAACGGAGAACCAAAGAATGATGCAACAATAAGTAATAGCAAGACAGGGAAAAGGGACAGCGAGGCAAAAAACAACGAAACAACGAGTGCAGCAAAATACGAAACAGGGTGACAATAAGGCCTATTCAACAACAACACATCTCCATTAAGGATCAGATCATCAATGTAATGCAGCAGAATAAGCACCAACAACTCAAATCAGGTCTATCTTTCCTCAGTATTTATATCTTTGTAATTGATGGTTAACAGTTTCAGTAATTGTTATTTTTAGGCTTTTCAGTTCTATTTCTGAAAGAAATTGTAAATAGATCTTGCATTTTGTTACAAGATATTTAGATGTAAACATTATAAATACTTCAAATCTCGAAGTAATTGGTGTGGGATTTTTATGCCAACGCTCTTCACTTTGTAATAGCTTTTATTATAGGATTTCTAATGAAAGCCTTCCGACACCAGTTTGACAGAATTTGTATTTTCTAGTAATTTCATACTCTCTTTTTGCACATGTTCAAAGCATTTATAGGAAGGTCTAGGTAAGTGTAGATTGAATATCAACCTATTCTTAAGTCCCCTGCAAAATCATAACCTTTAGAAAGAGATTATCTTATTGCACTGTTTGTCCAAGATAACTCCTCTTTGACCGGTTTTTGCTTTATGCCTTCTGATAGCCATTAAAAGAGATTAGCTTATTGGACTATCTGTCTGAAATAGCTCCTCTTAGAAATGGTTTCAGTTTGGCCTTCTGTCATCCTCTGTAATGTGTTTTGTTGGGTTGCAGAAATCTTCTACATGCATTCAAATTTCCCTAGTTGTTAAGAAGCCTGTCTGACTGCTTAATTATTAGGAATCTCCTTACATTCTTCTATCATAATCCTTGAAAAGTTAAGTCATTCTGTCAGGATGGACACTGACACGTTCTGAAGGGACCCTGTGAGAGAGGCCTTTAATCATGGATAGGGATTGTCATTGATCGCCAACCACCCCCAATTAAAACCATAAGTCTAGCCATTGTGATTCCAAGGTTGTTGTTCATTGACAGGTGAACAGTGTTAAGTAAAGCCTTGTAACCACCGAGGGAGCCCCCTCTCGTTCAAGGGCCAGCTTGAACCTAAAGGCTGGTTGAGTTGGTTCCCTGGCGTAGTTTTTGCAACCAAGCACTACCTATGGGAAACATGTACAACATCTGGCGCCGTTGCCGGGGAGCGAAGTAACGGAGATATTTTTCCCTGGAGAACGATAAATATTAGATCTATTCCTTGCTGGTGAACAAGGAGTAGGCATTTATTATTGGTTGCATTCCTTTCACCTGGCGACTCCACTTTGTCATATGGTGATTCCACTGGGTAACCGATCCCACTCCTTCGAAACTTCAGTTGCCTTTACTGCCAGGCAAGGTTCATTGATACTTGCAATCAGCAGCATGTGTCTCTCCCTCTCAGCCATGGTCAGAAATCTAAAATGTCTACAGAGGATGCAACTTTAAAAGTACACCTGTGAGTATAGGTTTCCCATGGGATTTCATGTTCATATTGTATATATTCTTCAAATTTTCAGTTGTTGGCAATGTGGTTTGTTAATAAATCCACTCCGCACTAGGTTACATTGGAAAGCAGATTACACCTAATAATGTAAAGTTTTTTTAAGTTCAGTTAGATAGAGGTGTGGGAATTGAATAGATATTCTGAGTTTCAATACGCAGTAGATCAACGTGTTTGTTGTTTATGAGTGGTGTGATTTGAAGAGTATATGATAGATCAGCTTATATTTCCAGTCTTTAGAAATTTTCAGTTTTCAAATTCAGTATGAAAGCGTATCCAAATTAGTGCAAGCATATGGTTGCATTTCATAGTTGTAGGTTGCAGTGTGTAGAAGCAGAGTATTCAAATGACGTTGATCCATGGGGATTGGTTATATTTCTACATAAGATGGCAGATCAATGGTTGATGGTTTTATGGTATGATTCCATGCCCAACACTAAAGGAAATTGGTCCACTAGTTCTTTGCATCTCACAGGGGGAAGCAGTCCCCATTGGAGCCAATGTTCTAACATATTTTGGTACACTGAAAATTATAAATTTTCAGTTAGAAATTGCCAATTTATTTCTTGTCCAAAAGTTAAGATCTATGTTGATTAAATTATTTGAATGATTTATAAATTTTAGTTTTAATTTTGAAGTCCTATGATATAAATATCTCTTTAAAATTAAAGTTGTATTATTAATCATAAGCCATAAGCCAATTTAAAGTTCAGCATAAGTGCAAGTCTAAAGGCAAGGGCTAAGTCTATAGGCAGAGAATATACAAGCATCATATAATTATAACTCTAGCCGCAATCCATTTATTTCATATTGTCATAACCAAACTCTAGCCGAATCCTAGTTCCTTTATTATATGAAATAATTCTAGCTGCAACCCATGTGTTTCTTACTGCAATCACAATATTCCAATGGCCATTTCCCCGAACAACCATTCCCATGGGATTGCGATAACCCTGGGCCCACGCTGCCACGTATACCCTTTACTGCTATTGTAGAATCGACACCCCGGAGCCTTTGACCCAACCTCCGACCCAACCTCCGCAATTGGAGGATAGAACTTCATATCAAAAGGGGAGCACATATTATAAGTCAAAAAGCAATGTTTCGACTTAAATACAAAGGGAAACAACCCAAAAACCATTTGCATTCAAGACTTGTGGGCCCTACAGGCCACGTCATACATCGCATTAGCAGATTGTAGTTTTTCCAACGTGCAGAAGCCTTTGGCCCCAATTGTCGATATGCGATGGGACCCAGACCCGAAATACATTGAAACAAATATGATATATCGGCGGTTCCGTTAAATCGCAGTGCTTAAGTCTGGTGCCATGTCCCTCCTTACCGATTGCGATCATCGATATGCGATGGGACCCGGACCCGAAATACATTGAAAAGATTTAATATATATACGGTTTTGTTATATCACAGTGCTTAAGTCTGGTACCATGTCCCTCCTCTGTCAACTGCGATCATTGATATGCGATGGGACTCGTACCCGAAATACATTGAAACATATTTGATATATTGATGGTTTCGTTAAATTGCAATGCTTAAGTCTGGTGCCATGTCCCTCCTCTGCCGATTGCGATCACCGATCAGGACCCGGACCCGAACCCGATGGCATTATCCGCTCAATTTAATAATATTTCAAGTCCGCCAGGCCTTGTTTTACCAAGTTTTTCTTTGTTAAAATATTTTTATATGTTTAAACAAAGAATCGACCCCCTGACCGCCACCGCCTCTCCTAAGTCGATACAATTGTGATTTGATCTCGATTCCTCTACAATCCTTTCCAATTTAGAGCTCTGTAATCCCTGTATATTTGATATAAGGCTCCATTCTCCCTATTTCAATCTCCCCTCCATTAAATCCCTCCTCGATCGCTCATCAATCCGACTTAATTTAGCCCATGAAGCAATCAACATCGGCTCTGCTCTTCGCCTCTTACATTGTAAAACCTCTGTAAAATCAGCTAATTGCTCTTCCATCTCTTCCACCCCCTCCCCCAAAAAAATCTCTAGCTTAAAGGGAAATGTAACAGAGATCCAGAGAATGACGCAGTAGTAAGTAATAGCAAGACAGGGAAAAAGGACAGCAAGGCAAAAAACAACGAGTGCAACAAAAGACGAGACAGGGTGACAACAAGGCCTATTCAATAGCAACGCAACTCCATTAAGGATCAGATCATCAATGTAACGCAACAAAATAAGCACCATCAACTCAATTGGGTCTATCTTTCCTCATTATTTCTATCTTTGTAATTGATGGTTAACAATTTTAGTAATTGTTATTTTTATGCTTTTCAGTTCTATTTCTGAAAGCAATTGTAAATAAATCTTGCATTTTGTTGCAAGATATTTGGATCTAAACATTATAAATACTTCGAATCTCGTAGTAATTGGTGTGGACTTTTGATGCCAAGGCTCTTCACTTTGTAATAGCTTCTATTATAGAATTTCTAATGAAAGCCTTTCAACTCCAGTTTGACAAAATTTTGTGTTTTCTAGTATGTTTTTCTGGTACTTTCATACTCTCTTTCTGCACATATTCAAAGCATTTATAGGAAGGTCTGGGTAATTATAGATTGAGTATCAATATATTCTTAAATCCCCTGCAAAATCATAACCTTTAGAAAGAGATTAGCTTATTGGACTATTTGTCCAAGATAACTCTTCTTTGACTGGTTTTTGCTTTATGCCTTCTGATAGCCATTAAAAGAGATTAGCTTATTGGAGCATCTGTCCAAAATAGCTCCTCCTAGAATTGGTTTTTGTTTGGCCTTCTGTCATCCTCTGTAATGTGTTTTGTTGGGCTGTAGAAATCTTCTACACGCATCCAAATTTCCCTAGTTGTTAAGAAGTATGTTTGGTTGCTTAATTATTAGGAATCTCCTTACATTCTTCTATCATAATCCTTGAAAAGCTAAGTCATTCTGTCAAGCTGGAAGCTGACACGTTCTGAAGGGAGTCTGTGACAGAGGCCTTTAATCATGGATAGGGATTGTCATTGATCACCAACCACCCCCAATTAAAACTATAAATCTGGCCATTTTGCTTCAAAGGTTGTTGTTCAGTGACAGGTGAACATCGTTAAACAAACCCTCATAACCATTGAGGGAGCCTCCTCTGGTTCAAAGGCCAGCTTGAACCTAAAGGCTGGTTTAGTTGGTTTCTTGGCATAGTTTTTGCAACGAAGCACTGCCTACGGAAAACATGTACAACAGGGGTGATGCTATATGTTCACCAATTAGAAAAGGACATCAATTTCTTCTCGCTAAGTTACTTGGCAAATGATCATAATTATCAGGTAATTAGGAAATGTTCACATATCGGCAGTTGTCCATTTACAACTTTCAACTCTTTTCCAATTCACTCTAGATGAACCGTCCAACATCTAGTTTTCAAGCAAATTTTTCATTGAAGCTCCTATCAAAAGGCTTATGAAAGATTCAGTGTATCAACTTTTGCAAGTGTTTACCGCTTAGTTGATACATAGAGATAGACTTGTGATTGAGGAAGAAAATGTTAGCCTATGGCTTACCTATCAATAACCAAGTCTTCGTGTCACCATTAAATTGTATTATTCATTTAGGATAATAGTAATTAATCCTCAAGTGATGACTAAATTATTAATTAAGATTGTCTAGCCTGGTCACCATGCAAGGTGTTAGGATCTAACACAAATCTACCTATGAAGTGGATTCACCCATTGTGCTATATATTGGTAGCTTTAGTGTGAATACAACATGGGTTGGGCTAGTTAGCCTTTTCCATTAATTTGTTGGTCCTGTCATGTGTTCTATTTCTTAACAAATGACAACTTTATTGAGAAATGGTTTCCCAACAACATCAACATATCATATATTGGTTTTCTTGTAGATAAAATTAGTGCAAAACCCCAAGGGTAGCTCAATCAATTGAACCTCTAGCCAAGGGATGCTGCTGATGTGGAAGTGATAAGTGACAGGGTCCAATCCAAGGGTTAGTGCTGAAGGGGAAGTGATAAATTATAGGTTGAAATCCCATCGAATCCCTTGGGTTTATCAGGTGCTATTATGGTTGGCACTTGAAATACCATTCGTCCAAATATTCTGGGAGGAGGGAGGGTTTCCACAAGGTTTTCTTTGGACAAAAAAGAGAAAAATCAAATCAAATCAATACAAATGATCTATGCCATAACTGTTTGTTTTCAATTCAAGTAGGGAAGTTCACTTCTTTTAGATTTAAATCAAAGGGAAATTCAAATAACTATGACATTGCTACTTGGAACAAATATCCATGCAACATTAATTTTTAGCCCAGAGGAAAAAATGGGCAATTAATTTAGCTCAATTGAAACAAGGTAGTCTATGACATCACTGTTTAATTTCAACTGAATAAAAAAAGGTATGGTATTAGTTTTAGATAGTAAAAAATGCATGCACCAACATTTCTGCCCTAAAGCTCAAAATGCATCATCTTCACCACATAGATGTAGAAACACACTTCATTTCATTTCAAAGCTTGCCAGTCTGGAAAAGTGGCACTTTTGACTAACTGATCAATTTCAGCTGCAAACCTATTACCAAAATAAAAACAGACATGGTTAACCTTTAGAATAATGTTCCAATGGGAACACACCACGATATGTATGCGTGTTAGATAAAGGAATGCATGCACCAACACTCTGCTGTAAACCTCAAGATGCACCAACTTAGTAAATGAAGATGTAGCTCTCTGCCGCATAAATGTAGAAAAACAGGTCATTTCATTTCAAAGCTTGCTACTCTGGAAAAGCGGCACTCTTGACTAATTGATCAATTTCAACTGCAAACCTATTGCCGAAATAAAAACAGACAAGGTTAAATTTTGGAGTAATGTTCTAATGGGAAAAACACCAATGTCTGCAAATAAAACAAGGAATTTTCCTGAATTGTGGAATGAAAACTTAAAAAACTTAACCCTTATTAAGTTGATAATGAAAATAGTGTATAACAGAAACTAGTTGTCACATTCCATGTGTCCCCCTAACTAAGGTATGCCTAAAGATATCATGTTTATTGGAATTCAAACATTGATTTGAAAACAAATGTGAGCATTTACGAGAGCCTATTTTGCTTAACCACCTACTTTCATCATTAATGGAAAGAAATGTCCTAACCATGTTTAATTGCTCCATCTTTGATTGCACCCATTTTAAGTGTCATATACTACTACAAGTATTTCATCTACAACAGAAGAAAAATACTTACCGATGAATGGGAAATCCCATTACATTGAAAAAGCAACCAGAAATTGACTTTACAAATGTTCCTCCAATGCCCTGTGGAAAAGTTAAGCAAACGTGGATTTTAGTTTCCATCGGTCTTACAAGAGCATACCACTTTTTACGTGTATAACCGCAATACACAAGTATTGGTTTCAAGTAACATGCATCCAACGTCTTCTAACAAAATAAAGGATCTGAAATAAATACAACTCAAGATTAGTTAATGGTTGTAGCTTACCTTAGACACATACACCACATACTACATGCTAGCCTTGAATTAGGATAAACATGAAATTATCAAGTAGACAATTATAATACTCAAGTTGCATGGGTACCCACTCGCAGGGCAAGGATGCCTGAACTCATCCCAGGTTGAATTAGGAATTTAGGATAAACATGAAATATGAAGTAGAAAAATCATAATATCTAAGTTGCATATATAACCACATGCAGTTTCTCTAATGTTCTTCAGGTTCTTCCCAGCATGTGACTAGGGACAACAGATTGAACCCCAATTTTGAGTGTTTTTGGGTACTCTAGGAGCACATCCTCCAACTCCTCTGATGGAAACTTAACTAAACTGAGATGGGGGGTGAATCAATTTGGTACATTCATGGACATTAAATTTCTTTTCTTTTAACTGATTAATTGAACTATTAAATGAGCAGCTTAATAAATTATAAAAAACATATTTAATATGTGAACAACAATACGTAAACCAAAACATTACATCAGCGCATAACAACAACATATATGGAGACCAAATATAAGTGGAAACCCATAAAGAGAGAAAACCACGACTTTGTTACTGTTGTGATGCAAAGGCAAACTCCTATTCCCTTATTACATCTGATTTTCTGTAGGCTCCAAACCACAGGAGACTCCTACCTCAATTTCTTCTGACTCCTACCTCAATTTCTTCTGCAAGCTCCAACTCCCATCAATTTTCTGCAAGCTACAACCCACAGGAAGCTCTTTCCTCAACAGAGTCTAACCTGTTATTTATCAAACTACAACTTGAAAGGAGACTAAAATCCCCTGATACATACAAGTAACAACAATGTGTTGGTTACCTCGTCTATAAATCTGCATACCTCCATCTTTGTTCCTACTTCTTCTCCTCAAATCTGCTTCACATTTGCTCTATATGTGCTAGGTAATAAACAACTCAAATCAATTTACATACTCTCTAACTCTCTAACCATATAGTCTTGCAACCTCATACACTTTTATAAATAAGCTTTGATGGTTGTTGGTATTCCAAACATGAATATGGAGTGAAAAGACTTGTCTCTTTACATTCCACTCATTTGTTTTATAGCTTTTGAGATTTTGAATATTAAAATAAAATAAATGCTTCACCAAATATTATTTTCAGCCACATGTAATGATTAAATCAGCAACCATAGCCTTTGCAACATACATTAGCAATACATCGACAACTATATCATCACAACATCAAAAGCATAACAACATTCTTCATGCCTTGTGCCTTTGCCTTGCATCTTTGTCTTGCATCACAACAATCTCTGATAACAAACCAACTCAATATATGCAACTACATTTCCATAACCAGTGCATCAACACAAGCGTAACTCAATGAACCTCTTCACACAACTATGCATACATCAACTGTTCCATGATACTTTATTTGCTACTTTGTTATGATGTCAATAGTTCTAGCGTATCTAGCATACCTTGCATCCAAACACAACAAGAATACATACCAAGTTGCTTTGTAACCATAACAACCAAGCCATTAACTCATGTCTGAACCATATCTAGCATACCTTGTTGTTCCTTTGCCATAACAATATATGCAACATCATCAACATGCAATCACAGCATATAATAGCAAGTTGTTCACCTCCAAGGCATAACAATACCTGTTCCTTTGTGCATACATTAACTGTGCAATCAGCTCGACATGCCTTGCCATCAAGCACAACAATGATCAATAATATAGTAATGAACAATTCAATAACAACATAAGCATATGCAAGTAGTTCAATAACAATCATCACAACTCCTTCATAACATAGCATCAACATAAGCATAACTCAATGCATCACATTGCCTTGCCTTGCACCTCTCTGCAACATTCTCTGTTATGCCTTGCTGCTCACAAGCATCACAACATCAATTGTGCATACATCAATGGCATTAAAGACCTATTTTGTTGCTTCTTGTTGGAATTTCTAAGTCTATCCATTAGAAATTCTTCCTGTACTATCTGATTTATTTCTTCCTACTTGTTCATTTACTTAACAAGTTATTTACCATGTAAACACTGAAAATAAATACAAGTATAGTATCAACACATACAAATCATCAACTGAAAGAAACAAGCACACAAGTGACACCGTTGTTTTTGGACTAATGTCTCCAGAAAAACCCAATGTGGGAAAATCGGTGCAACGATTCAGAGGATTTTATCATTATGCAGTTTTAGAATACAACCAAGGTGCCAGAAATGGCTCACCCAACAGAGAATGCCCTCGACAGTAGTACCTCTCAGTCGGAGACAAATATTTCGGCTAAATCACCAGATGAACAATCCCACAGCAACAATACAACTTTTTGTTGCTCTGCGTCACCCTATCTAGCTCTCCAGCGCCAATCTGTCCCACAAAATCTCTCAACGTTGCCTCTAAGGTCTACGTCAGCCGCTCTGGCCCAACGTCAGCCTATTTGGCCCAGCGTCAGCCTCTCGAGGCTCTGCGTCAGCCTTTGGAGCCTCTGCGTCTCACACGCTGGCCCTCCTCAGGCTCTGCGCAACTCCTGGTTGCCTTTGCGTGGCCTCTAGCTGGCTCTGCGTCAACCCTCTCCCGGCTTCTGCGCTAATCCTCCTGGTACTAACTCTGCCTCTCTGCTATGCATTCACTGCCCCTCAGCTGCAACTCTGATCACTCACTCAATTTCCTCAGCAAACCCTTCCCCAGAAAATCGAGTTCTTGAACTCTCTCGGTGTATTCTCCAACTAACCCTCAAGCCTCCTCTTATACTTTTCTCGTCGGTCCATCAACGACCGAGATTAGATCTCTAATCAACGACTAAGATTAGATTTGGCTTGATCCATGACTTTTGGACCCTTCTAACACAATTTTATATTATTTGAATCTTTGATCGGAGGATCCACAGTAAGATGATTTTTACACCAACGTTTCGAATCCCAAATGGGATCCATCATCCATCATCAGGGATTTATCATCTTTCTCTTTGCCCTGATGATGGATCCCATTTGGGATTCGAAACGTTGGTGTAAAAATCATCTTACTGTGGATCCTCCGATCAAAGATTCAAATAGCACAAACCACAGATCTCTGAAATCCAATTTTATATTAATTAATATTTTATTTTTCCTAAGTTTAGACTTAGGAACTCCATTAAAAATATTAATTATTTTAATATCTCTCAAACTATTTAGAATCTGGCCAAACCATTTCTGGGTCTTGGAGATCTCATGTGCTTTAGCCTCTCCACCAATTTTCGTGGCTAGAGCACATTCGATGCTACCCCAAATTAACACTCCCTCTTAGCAAGGACTATGCTCTAGTAATACTCCTCACTGAGTATCACCTTGATCATCCAGCATCGGTCCTTGTGTTGATGTTAGGCCTTCCCGCCCAACATCCTCTGCACTACTACATCATGTATTGCTACCCATGGCCCTGCCACTGCCACTGCTGCATCCGTATGGCAGCTCCCTCTGCATCCATGTTGTTGCCCATGGCCTTGCCACTGCCACTGCTGCATCTGCACTGCATCCCCTCTCATTATGCTGCATCGTGCTGCCCATAGCACTACCACTGCAACTCAGTTATTGAGAAGTAAGTAACTGATCCTCCCACTTTGACATCTCCGTCAGGTTAGAAACACTCCCGATGTTGAAGCTCCCTCTGTCGCTGACAAGTGCTCCCTTTACTGACCTTTGCGCTGCTGCAACAACTCCATGCATCTCGCGCTGCTGCCTCACGTTGTCCCAGGACTTTTGCACTATAGCACTCTTTGTCGCTCCATCCGCATCCGTCTCTACCGACATCCACTAGTCCTACTACTCCTCTTTGGGGTTCCCGTAGCAAGGTATAATCCAAGAGGTTGGGTACTTCAAGGATCCTGCCCCTCATCGCCTGTAGTCCTCTGACTACAACTCGATGTCTCCCCACTTTCTCTCCAGTGACACATGAGCACTCATGGCACAGTCGTCATCTATCTCCACTTCTTTCTCCGCCCTCGCTGGCACTGCCTTGGTCTCAGAAGCCTCTCCCTTGCTCTTCTTCCTTGGACACTGGTTCGCACAGTGACCCAGTTCCCCACAATGAAAGCATTTGACCTTAGAGAGGTCCTTCTTCTTCCTTTTCTCCTTCTTTTCCGCAGATGCGAGAGCCGCATCTTCTTCTTCCTCCTTGATTCTGACCCCTTTTCCGCTACTCCCTGCCTTGGACACCCGTCGTATTCCTTCTTGACGAAGAGCTGCCCACAGTTCCTCCCAATCTAGAAGGCTCGTCCTACCCAGTGTGCTCTGGACAAATACCTCCCAATCCTCTGAGACTGTGTTCAATGTGGTCCTGACCATCAGTTCCTGATCCGGTGTGGCCCCTATGGAAGTTAGCTCATCACGGATCTCCTTCAATCCACCGAGGAAGACATCTATTTGCTCTCCCTTCTACATCTAATATGACAGCAGCTAGTTTTCAAGTAACATCCTCCTCTACATGGAAATATGATGGTACAATTTCTTCAGGGCTTCCCACATCTCATTTCCCGTTTCCTTCTCGGCAATATGTGGCACCACATGATCCTTAACACCATCAAGGATGATGCACTTTGTCTTGGCCATTGCCTCCTCGTACTTATCATTTTCAACTGGGTCAACTGGGATCGCTATCATTTTCAAGGCAAAGTATTTGATGTGATACCTGTCTATAATGGACAAGATCCTGGCCTTCCAGACTACGAAGTTTGATGCTCTGTCCAGTCTATCCTGATCTCTTAGCCCATTCATTGCCATTTCGTTGCTCCTCTTTCGACTCTTTCAAGCCTCTCTACTTCCCGTCTGAAAGTTCTCGGTTTGACTCCCTCTAAGCCTCGATTTCCCTTCTGGAAATCCCTCTGCCAATGTCGAGATGCCCCACTCCGATCGTTTGTGCAACTGCATCACTGATCTAGATTTCTTGGCTAGAAATCCTCGGCAACAACTCCCTCTTCCTTGGTCTTGCCCTGTTAGGTACTGTTCTAACCACAGTACACCACTAGCTTCGCTCCGCAACTTACCCACTGCCTCCTATGCCTCAACAGTCTGAAGGTTAGAGCCTCTAAGCTCTGCGCAATCTTGACAAGGGCACAATCTGCACCTCTTGGCCACAACATCGATCCTTCCTCACTAAGAAAGATGACTGGGCACTGTGTAGGTCAAGTCTGCTCCTCTCTGCCTCAGCATTGATCCCCCTCTTGGCTCGAACTGATGACGCAGGCTCTCTGCGTCACCCCTTCCTTGCTGCTTTTTGCAAGGAACAACTTTTGTCACTCGGGACAACTGTTTCTGCTGTTGCTGCTTTGCTCAGCTGATGCCTTCAGTTATCCTGTGATCTGCAACCACGCTCTGATACCATGTTGGAATTTCTAACTCTATCCGTTAGAAATTCTTCCTGTACTATCTGATTATTTCTTCCTACTTGTTCATTTACTTAACAAGTTATTTACCATGTAAATACTGAAAATAAATACTAGTACAATATCAACACATAGAGATCATCAACTGAAAGAAACAAGCACACAAGTGACACCGTTGTTTTTGGATTAATGTCCTTGGAAAAACGCAATGCGGGAAAACTGGTGCAGCTATTCAAAGGGTTTTATTATTATGTAGTTTCATAATACAACCAGGGTGCCAGAAATGGCTCACCCAACAGAGAATGCCCTCGGCAGTAGTACCGCTCAGTCGAAGATAGTTATTCCGGCTAAATCACCGAATGAACGATCCCACAGCAACAATACAACTTTCTACTGCTTTGAGTCACCCTATCTAGCTCTCCAGCTCCAATCTGTCCCATGAAATCTCCCAGTGTTGCCTCTAGGGTCTGTGTCAGCCTATCTGGCCCAACGTCAGCCTCTCGGGGCTTTGCGTCAGCCTCTAGAGCCTCTGCGTCTCACACGCTAGCCCTCCTCAGGGTTTGCGCAGCTCCTGGTTACCTCTGCGTGGCCTCTAGCTAGCTCTACGTCAACCCTCTCCCGGTTTCTGCGCTCATCCTCCCGGTACTAACTCTACCTCTCTGCTATGTATTCACTGCCCCTCAACTGCAACTCTGATCACTCAATTTCCTCAGCAAACCCTGCCCGAGAAAATCGAGTTCTTGATCTCTCTCGGTGTATTCTCCAACTGACCCTCAAGCCCGTCTTATACTTTTCTCGTTGGTCCATCAACGACCGAGATTAGATCTCTAATGAACGGCTAAGATTAGATTTGGCTTGATCCATGATTTTTGGACCATTCTAACACAGTTTTATATTAATACCCATTAATATTTTATTTTTCCTAAGTTTAGACTTAGGAACTCCATTAAAAATATTAATTATTTTAATATCTCCCAAACTGTTTAGAATGTGCCCAAACCATTTCTGGGTCTTGGAGATCTCATGTGCTTTAGCCTCTCCACCAATTTTCGTGGCTAGAGCACATTCAATGCTACCCCAAATCAACACTTCTCATTCTCATTGCCTTGCCTTGTACCTCTTCAACATTGATCTCTCCTACATAATACATCTCATAGAATAATGCATTAAGCTATAACAAGCATCAACATGCATACCTCTGCAACAACATGACATATCAAGCATATACTTTACAAACCTCCTCAACTATTTCAACAACAAGACACATCATGCATATACCTTGTTGTTAATCATCAACTGAAACATAACTTGTTGCTCCTGTTGTTCCTTTGCTATTAATGCCAACATCTTCCCCTCCATCCTACCCCACCAATATCCCCCCCCACCCTTGGTAAAAGAAAAAAAGGTTCTTTTAAATTTAGAAATCTAGTTATGCAAGATAAGGGTGGCTGTGAAAATTCCTTAAACCCGGGAATCTCTACTGCAGCAACTGATGATATTTCTCCTACTTGTTAGATTTACATGAACAAGTTATTTACAGTTTCCTATGGCAAACATCAAATACATACACTGCAACCTACACCAATTAAATAATATGCCGAAACAAGAAAATGAACAATAGAGAAAGATACAACACAAATGACACAATTGTTTTTGGACAAATGTCTCTGGAAAAACCCAATGCGGGAAAATCGGTGCAACAGATCTGAGGGTTTTTATTATTAAGCTAAAATTATTTCTGAATATAATCTTCGGATGCTTTGCTGGCAATCCAGTACAAATAATATCATTCGGTAGAAGAAATTAGTGAGATTACCTCACTCTACACTGCAAGTCTCGACAGATCCGACAACTGAACCAATGAGTTCCCCAACTGCTTCAGCCTCTAAGTGTTGATTTAGGGTAGTATCGGATGTGCTCTAGCCACGAAATTTGGTGGAGAGGTTGGGGCACATAAGATTTCCAATACCCAGAAAGGGTTTGGGCAGATTTTAAACAGATCAGGAGATATTAAAATAATTAGTATTTTTAATGGAGTCCCTAAGTCTAAACTTAGGGAAAATAAAATATTAATGTGTATTAATATGAATCTGTGTTAGAATGGTCCAAAAGTCATGGATCAAGCCAGATCTAATCTTAGCCATTGATTAGGGACTTAATCTCGGTCGTTGAGATGTCAACAAGAAAAGTATAAGAGGAGGCTTGAGGGGCACTTGGAGAACATACTAAGGGAGACCAGTCAGTTCAATTTTTGGAGCAGGATTTGCTGAGAAATTGAACTAGTGGTCTAGAGAGCAGACATGAGGCAGCAAGTACGAAACAGAGAGACGGGAGATCAGCGCAGAGGAAGAAGAGGCAGATGTAGAGCCAGAGGAAGCCACTCAGAGGCAGCAGAGACTACGCAGAACCAGAAGGGCTTGCATCATCCACGTAGAGGCTACAGGAGTGACGCAGAAGGCCAGAGAGGTTGCACAAAGCCTCAGTAGGCTGACGCAGAGGTCAGTAGGGCCTATGTTGGATTAGAAGAATTGCCAGAAATTTGTCTATCTGTGGATAAGCCAGTTTGACACCCTGTTGTACTAGAAAATTGCTGAATAATAAAATCCTCCCTTGCTACACTGGTTTTCCCACATTGGGTTTTTCCGGGGACATTAGTCCAAAATCACTGTGTCAATGTGTGAATATGTTTGTCTCTATATTATAGTGTGATATCTGCAGCAATATTTATTTTAATGTTTGTTGAAGTAGTTTCATGAATAACTTATGATGAAATAAGTAGGATAAGTAAATCAGTTGCTACAGTGATAGAATTTTCACATGGTATCAGAGCTAGTAATCAGAGACAGAAAGGGAAAATCAGTTATGGGTCGAGACCACGATGCAGAGGCATCCACCTCAGGGCACTCTCATATTTTTAGAAGATTGCACAAGAGAGAGAGATTTCGATTTCTCAATGTTGGCTTCCAAGTTGGAAGAAGAAGTGGCGTGCATGACTAAAGCTGCATCATCAGAAGTATGGTATATAGACAGTGAAGGCTCGTAGCATATGACGAGAATTAGGGAGTGTTTCTCAGAATATCAAGAAGAGAAGATGAACTTTCAGATCACGATGGGGAACAAGGCAAAGTGTACTCCAGTAGGAAAGGCTACCATAGTTTTTCACACAGAATCGAGAGAGCGGTTCCGTGCCACAAATGTACTGCATGTACTAGGATTGGGGATGAACTTACTTTCAGTGTCACAACTACAAGGCAAGGGCTATGACGTCTACTTCATCAAGGAAAAGGTATACGTCAAACACCCAAGCTGAAAAAGGAATGTGCAGATCGGGACCAAAAGTAATCGGTTGTATAGACTACAACTAGAATCTCCAATGGCACTAATAGGCAGTCATGGGGACAAAGACTTGAACGAACTATGGCACAAAAGGATGGGTCACTTGCACCATGGAGCTCTGAGAATTCTCAAGAGCATTGTAACAGGAGTTCCGGATCTAAGTACAAAACGAGATGATGTATGCAGTGGATGGGCTCTAGGAAAGTATGCCAAGGCGGCATTTCCTAGGAGCAACCACAGGGCCAAGAGTGTACTAGGATTAATACACTCAGATATCTGCGGACCTATGTCCGTCAAAGCTCTCAGCGGTGTCGAGTATTTCCTTACCTTCATTGATGACCACTCAAGGAAAACTTGGATCTATTTTCTAAAAACCAAGGATGAGGTTTTCTGTCGATTAAAGGAAT
Source organism: Pinus taeda (assembly GCA_000404065.3). Taxonomy (NCBI): domain Eukaryota; kingdom Viridiplantae; phylum Streptophyta; class Pinopsida; order Pinales; family Pinaceae; genus Pinus; species Pinus taeda. The sequence goes on from APFE031152490.1 coordinate 39,461, forward strand.
TCAAGGCTCTAGTGGAGAATCTGACAGGTAAGAATATAAAAGTCTTGCGCTTAGATAATGGTGGAGAGTATGTCAATAAGGACTTCACAGATTATTGCGCTAAGGAGGGCATCAAAAGAGAGTGGACAACTCCCTACAATCTGGAGCAGAATGGGGTGGAAAAAAGGAAAAATAGGACTATTGTAGAGGCAGCTAGGGCCATGTTGTATGATCAGGATATGCCAAAATTCTTGTGGGTGGAAGCATGCAACACAACTGTTTACGTTCAGAATAGGACTCCTCATCGGGCATTGGGCAAGATTACTCCAGAGAAAGTCTTCATTGGGACGACACCTGAAGTTAGTCATTTTAGGATATTTGGGAGTTTGGCATATTGTCGCATACCCGAAGAAAAGAGGAAGAAGCTGGATTAGACTGCAGAAAAGGGGTATTTGGCAAGATATAACGAGAACGCTAAGGCATACAGGATCTATCTTCCAGGGAGCAGGAGGGTAGTAGTATGACGAAATGTAAAGTTCATGGAGGGTAGAGCCTTCAGAAGATCTCGCGAAATGCCTTCCAAGGAGCAGTCGAAAGAGGATCCATTGGTTATGCCTCTTCAACCAACGGAAGTGAAGAATCCTTCCTTAGATCAGGAAGATTCTCTGGATGAGGAGGATGAGCGAACAAAAGAACCTGTTGGTACAGGAAGAACTAGCAGGGAACTTCGTCAGATTTTGCGTGATGCAGATAACTTCATCAGAGAGCCAAGGAACAATAAAAGGGAGCGAAAACAACCAAAAAGGTATCAGGTGTTAGTAACTCAAGATGGAGAACCTGCCAACTTCAAGGAGGCAGCTCAGCATCATGTCTGGCTAGATGCGATGGTGCAGGAGTATAACTCCATAATGGTAAACGATATCTGGGAAGTGATGTCAAGGCCTCAAGACAGATCTGTGGTAGGTTCAAGATGGATCTACAATATCAAATATGTTGCAGACGACGGTATTGAAAAATACAAGGCCAGGTTTGTGGCTAAGGGGTATGCTCAAAAGGAAGGGATTGACTATAAGGAAACCTTCGCCTCGGTAGCCAGGTATACATCTATTAAAACCGTGATATCTCTTGCTGCCCAGATGGGATGGGAGATCCATCAGATCGATGTCAAGATGACATTTCTAAACGGGGTAATAGAAGAAGAAGTATACATTGAACAACCAGAGGGCTTTGAAACTCATGAGAAGTCGTCTCATGTATGCAGACTGAAGAAAGCCTTGTATGGGTTGAAGCAGGCACCAAGAGCATGGTATGGTCGAATAGATGGCTACTTGCAAAAGATGGGGTTTGTCAAGAGTGACGCGGATCCGAATCTCTACTACCTGGTCGTCGAGAGCGAGCCACTTATCTTAGTATTATATATGGATGATCTCTTCCTGACAGGATCATCTAGACTCATTGAAGACTGCAAGAAGAATCTAGCCACAGAGTTCGATATGAAGGATTTGGGACAAATGCACTATTTCCTAGGGTTGGAAGTTTGGCAACAGAAAGGAGAAATCTTCCTTGGGCAAGGAAGGTATGCTACAGAAATCCTGAAAAGGTTTGGGATGGAAGACTGTAGACCTATGGCTACGCCAATGATCACCAACTGGAAGAAGATTGATGTATCAGAAGACAAAGATGTCGATCCCACCCTATACCGACAACTCATAGGGTCCCTGATGTATCTAATCAATACCAGGCCAGATATTTGCTACGCTGTCAACACCCTCAGTCAGTTCATGGTGGAACCAAAGAGGGCTCACTAGGCAGCAGCCAAGCACGTTCTCAGGTATTTACAGGGAACAGTTGATTATGGGCACTTGTACAACAAGGGGAAGGATATCAGGTTGAGTGGATTTACTGATGCAGATTGGGCAGGAAGTTCAGTGGATCAAAAAAGTATCTTTGGGTATTGTTTCAACATTGGATCAAGAATGACCTCCTAGTGCAGTAGGAAATAGAAGTCCGTGGCTTTGATCTTGTTTGAGGCAGAATATATGGCAGCAAGCACAGTTTTGTGTGAGGCCATACGCCTTAGAAAACTGTTGGTAAACCTATTCAGAAGAAATATGGAGGCGACCAGGATCATGTGTGATAATCAGAGTTGCATCAAACTCTTTGAGAATCCAGTATTCCATGATAGGTCGAAGCATATTGATATCCGGTGTCACTTTGTCAGAGATTGTGTCCAACGAGGAGTTGTACAGTTGAGCTACACTCCTACAGGGGAACAAGTGGCAGATATCCTCACCAAGGCCCTTGGAAAGTCAAAATTTGACTACTTTAGGGAAAAGATGGGAATGGTAAAGAACCCCTTTCAAAAGTAGTGTGTTAGCAGCATGAATGAAGTGGAAGTTGCAGTGCAGATGCAGTGTTGGGAGAAAGGACCAACAACAGCATAGACGGATGCAATGTTGGGAGAAAGGACCAACAGCAGCACAGATGCAGAGGGAGTTGTCGTACAGATGCAACAGTGGCAGTAGCAGAGTCATGGGCAGCAGTGCAGAGGATGTTGGGCAGGAAGGCCTAGCATCAACACAGGTACCGATGCCAGATGATTAGAGTAATACTCAGTGAGGAGTATTGCTAGAACATAGTCCTCGCTAAGAGGGAGTGTTGATTTAGGGTAGCATCGGATGTGCTCTAGCCACGAAATTTGGTGGAGAGGTTGGGGCACATAAGATCTCCAATACCCAGAAAGGGTTTGGGCAGATTCTAAACAGATCATGAGATATTAAAATAATTAATATTTTTAATG